>JAVCKT010024545.1:0-10644 GCA_032273925.1 Rhynchotus rufescens | reverse complement strand
TATACTGTGATAGCGAAGATATCACTTGGTTTTATACAAGGAAGGAAGGAAGGAAGGAAGGAAGGAAGGAAGGAAGGAAGGAAGGAAGGAAGGAAGGAAGAGAAATGCAATGACCACACAAAAAAAATTAAAAAGAAACTTCCTAAAGGAAGCGCCAGGGACCCGCTGGGTCTGAGCTGGTCTTGGTAGGAGCATTGGCATTAACTGCGGGACTGGGACACCCCAATGCTGATGGAGATTTGGGATTTACTGTCGGCTTTGGTGCACGACATGGACGTGGCGCCTTCTACACAAGGACGTGGGAATTGCCCTAAGTGGGAGCCAGGGTGGAGCAAAACTCGGGGTCCTGCAAGCTGGGAGAGATGGGCAGGATCCTGACCCTCCTTTCTATCCCTTTGCCCTCCAGCAGTGAGAGCTGCTTGGTGTTTTAACCCACCAGCCTCCAAAGACTGAGTTCCCAAGCGGGTCCCAAGCCTAACCCATCTCACAGCAACGTTGCTCTGCAGCCCCAACGCTCCCCATGGGCCGTTGTGCCCCACAGCTCCCACCCCCACAGTGCAGAACCAGGTTCCTGGATTTCCACCACGAACCCGAGCCCAACGGGCTATAAATAGCGGGGGCACGGAAAGGATAGAGCCAGACCCAGCTAATCTGGGCTGAGCCGCCCGTGCCCAGCGAGGCTTAAAGTGACAGCGGTCAGTCCTGGAGGCCACGGGGGCTCGGATCAGCTGCCAATGCTCCCTAGGGATCATGGAGCACCGGGCAATATTTCCATGCCCGCGTTGCTTGTCCAGCACCTGCAAAATGCTGCTAATGCATCTACCAACAGCGGGCAATGCACAAAGAAAAACCCCGGCCAGCCCAGAGCCGGGGGCGGCTGGAAGTTTAGCGCCTTGTCTCCATCCATCTGGCTCGGGAACGGCTCCCAGTGGCGGCTGACACAGTTCCCAGGCATCCCAGTCGGCTGCTGATGCCCTCCCCGATTCCTCCCCTTTTTTCAGGCTTGCAAAAAGGCAGCGCCAGATGATGCGGGATCATTGGAGAAGACTGAGGCTCTGGAAAGACGAAGGGCGCCGCAGGGCACAGACAAGCTGTGCCCCTGCTAATCTGAGCTCTGCTAATATTCACATCATAAACGAGATTTTTCTTTCCTTTTCTTTTGCTGGGAGGTGAAAGAGTCAGCAGGAAAGGCTGCCCCATGCCCTGCATGCCCCGTGCTCACCAGCCTGACCTCTTGGAGCATCTGTCCCCAGGGCAAAAGTTGCGATTTCCCTCCTTTTTGCCTCTCCAAACAGTAAATATTTACCTTGAAAAGAAGAAATGCTATTTTCTTCTTCTTCTTCTTCTTCTTCTTCTTCTTCTTCTGAGGGATGAAGGCTCCTGCTTCCTTATTAAACCACAGCTTCTGCACTGGAAAAGCCCTGGCTGCCCCATCTCCTGATCGCTGGGGATGAGGGGCTGCTGCAGGGAGGATCTGGCTAAGAACAGAAGCTTCAGCTGCATCTGGAGGGAGAAATTAATGAATTAATGAGCAAATTCACCGCCGAGCTCACCCTCATCAAAGCCTCTGGAATTACATTAAGCATTGGTGTGTTTTCATGCTCTGCATCACCTGCATTTTTGACTTTTTTTTTTTTTTTTTTTCTGGTCCTCCTAGAGCAGGCAGCTTTCTCACCCCAGCACCGAGGCTCTGTGCTTTATAAATTGGCTTCTGGCATTTTAGCAGCATTTTGTTATTCGTACAGTGTCCCACACCGCTGTCCAAGTGCCGAGGGGTTGGGTGCTGGCAGCACCTTGCTGCAGGCTTTTTACTTCTCCAGTAAAGCTTTCCTATATAAATCCAATAGAACCAAGGCAGCCGGTTTCCCTTAAAGCTTCATTTACTTATTTTCTATATGTGACTAATTTAAAATATGATCGGATATTTTTTGCTCAAAATTTCCTGAATCTTTTCCTCTCCCCAAATATAAAACAGCAGCCTGTATTAAGGCTCTAACCCGCCTCTTTTGGGTCCTGTTTTGTTTTATTTTGCCTGTTTCGGGTCATTCCCGCCCCTCCTCCCGTCGCGCGCAGACCCCCGCGGGCGCGGGGAAGGGGGCGGAGTCCAGACGGGGGGCGGAGCCTTACGCCTCGCGCTCCCATTGGCGGCGGGCGCGGCGGGGGCGTGGCCCGAGGGGATATAAGGGGCGAGCGGGAGGCGGGGGCAGCGCCCCGGGCCCCGCGCACGCAGCGCTGCGGGCGCCGCCGCCCCGGGCCCCGCGCCCCCTCCTGCCCCCCAGGTGCGAAGGGGGCGACCAGGGGCTGTGCGGGGCGCTGGGGACCGCACGGGCTGCAGGGGGTCGTGGGGGGCTGGAGGGCACTCGGGGGGCCGGGGGTTGCGCGGGTGCTGCGCGGGGTGCAAGGGGCTGTTGGAGGTGCTCGGGGTTGCACTGCAGCGGGGCGCTGCATTGGGGCGCTGCACGGGGTGCAAGGGGCTGTTGGAGGTGCTTGGGGTTGCACTGCAGCGGGGGGCTGCATTGGGGCGCTGCACGGGGTGCAAGGGGCTGTTGGAGGTGCTCAGGGTTGCACTGCAGCGGGGCGCTGCATTGGGGCGCTGCACGGGGTGCTGGGGCTGCATAGATTGCAAGGGGCCGTTGGAGGTGCTTGGTGCTGCGCAGGGTGCTGGGGGCTGCATGGGGGTGCTCGGCGCTGCACGGGACACTGCAGCGCTTGGAGGTGCTCGGTGCTGTACCGGGTGCTGCATGGGGTGCGGGAGCCCAGTGGGGCACTTGGTGCTGTACTGGGTGTTCACTGCGGAACTGGGTGCTGGGCGTTGCACAGGATGCTGGGTCCCAGGGGGTGCTGGGTGCCAGGGGTGCTGGGTGCCAGGGGTGCTGGGTCCCAGGGGAGGTGGTCGGTGCCGTGCTGGGTGCATTGGGTGCTCGGTGCATTGGGTGCAGTGCTCAGCGCTGCCCGTCTCGCCCTTCCTGCGGGCAGCACCGTGCACGGCCCTGTGTGCGGCGGCACCCGCTGCCTCTCCCCGCTGCAGGGGTTGTTTGTGTGGCGGTGGCTGCACGGTGCCACACAGGCCTTTGGGGGACCCCAGGGTGGGGCTGTTGTTCCCCTGCATCCATGCAGTGCAGATCCAGTGCAGCCACTGGCTGGACCTTTCCCGATGCTGGAGACGAATCCGCCGGGACCAGCCCCTGGGTGCTGCAGGGCTGGAAACAGGGGTGTTAATAGAGGGAAAAGCCCCCGCTGCAGCTGCCCTGGCCCCGAGACACCACGAGCAAGGCGGGCGGTTGAACGGGGAGGGCGCCGGGGCCCCCCGCGCTTGCGCCGAGCCCGTTTCGTAAGCGGCTGTTGATGGAGCCGAGCGCCCGGGCGGCAGCGCTTCAAGCTCAGGGCATTAGCCCGGCTTAGGCTCAGCCCCAGCTCTCCAGCTGTGCCCTTAAGCTGCAGGAGCATCAGGCTCTGTGCACGGCGCTGCAAGGGTTGCAGATACAACCCCCTTGTTGTAGAGGCCCCCCGGTGCCGCTGGAGCTGCCGGAGCGAGCGGGCCCAGCCCTGACTCCTGCCCCTCTTCCTACAGGTCTTAGTCTGCACCGGACCCCAGGCCGGGATCATGGCATCCATCCCGTCGAGCGGCTCCCTTATGGCAACGCACAATTACTACCGAAGTAAGAGCTGTGGCCCTGGCCAGGGGCTGCCGAGCTGGAGGTGCCACGGGGAAGGGGGCGACTGGATCTGCTGCTGTTGCAAAGAGGATAAACTCGGGCCTCCCGGGTCTTGCACAGAGCTGGGCTCCTTCCTGAAGCTGGAGGTGCAGGAAGGGGACGGCTCAAAATGCAGCTGTGCTATTGCTGGGGAAAGGAGGGAAAAAATGTGCTTTGCTGGGGAAAAGAGGCCTCCGGAGAGGCTGCAGAGCCGGGCCCAGAGCCCTTCTGCTTTAAGGAGGCTCCGCAACAGGAAGGAAGTAAAATGACTGCTTGCAGCTGGCACCGGGCTTGGGCAGCTGGACTAGACATGCATGGACTAAGTGTGGGTCGGTGCCGCTGCCTGCGCCCTCTTGGCTCTGCGGTACCGCGGTGGCCTCCCAAGGACTGCGTGCAAATGCAAGGGCACCAAGCAGCGTCCTTGCAGGGGAGGGTTTGTTCCTCCACTCCTGCTTTTCTGGTGTCCAACACTGTCCTCTGCGGTGTTCTCGGCTTAGCAATTCTAGGCAAAATTCTAGTTAATTCTAGGCGGTTCTGCCCCGGGGAGCACAGCGTGTGCCTGGGTCTGGCGGGTCTCACGTGCACCGGGTCTCTTGGTGTGGGTGGCTCTGACGGCCCCGCTCTTGTCCCCAGGGCGCCTGAGCTCGACCTCGAGCAACAGCTCCTGCGGCAGCGCCGACTACGCCGGCGAGGTCATCCCGCACCCGCCGGGTAAGTCCAGCACTTCCCATGCAGGAGCTGCGGCTCCTCCGGAGCCCGTTCCCGTGGGAATGCTGCGGGTTCATCGGGATTCCCTACGGTACCATGAGTGTCCTGCATTATCCAGAGGCATGGCCAGCAATGCCAGGCACCCCTTCTCCTCTCGCTTTGCGTTTTCACTGCCTTTGCAAACCTCGTGGGGCTAACGCGCGCTGTCCCCAGGTCTCCCCAAGTCGGACCCCGGGCACTGGTGGGCCGGCTTCTTCTTCGGCAAGACGCCCGCCCCGGCCATGACCACGGTGTCGGAGTCCCCGGAGCGGTGAGTGCAGCTTGAGGACAAGGGTGGGATGCGCGGGTGGTCTCGGTGCATCCCTGAGCCCCTGTCCCCTCTCTCGCAGCCTGGGGCCGGGCTGTGAGCTGGGGGCTGTCAGGAAGCGCCACGCGAGCGAGCCCAGCCAGCCCCGCGCAGGGCCCTCGGCCTGAGCCCCTGCACGAGGCAGGCGGCTGCTGCAGAGGAAAAAAGTCAATAACAGCAAGGAAAACCAAAAAACCCCACCAACTTTCCACACCAGCCTTTTTACAATTGTTTTTTAAATGCTTTTCATGCAACTAATAAACTCAAGCAGCCTTGTAAAATGCTGTGGGTTGTTCTTTGCTGGGGGTGGCAGTCCTCAGCTCTGGCTGTGCGTCCTTCCCCATGGATGTGCCCGCTCCCTCCTTCCCTCCTGCTGGGCCCGGGCAGGTTGGCACCCGGCTGGTTTCTGCCTGGTATTTGTATTTGCACTAACGTGCCCTGCAGCCAGCGGTGCTGACGCCATCGGGGCTGGATTTCCAAGCAGCGCCTGATAAAACGCTGGGAAAACAGGAACCTGCCGCTGCCCTGTGTGCACGAGGAGCCTGATTCACTTTGCAAGCAAACAAGAACTTGGTGTGAGCGCAGTTAGCACTGCCCATGCCTCGCCAGCGCGTGGGACTCTAGACAAGGGCTCTGCTGTGGCGGGTGACGTTGTCCCTGGGACGGGGTGGAGGCAAAGGGCGCCGTGGTGCAAGGTCCTGGTGCTGCCTGGCCCGAGGCGAAGCCCGCGGGGGCGGCTCCGTTTGTGCTTGCGCTGCAAATGCCTCCCGGGTCACTCGCTGCTTTGCAGCAACTTTCTGCTAGCGAAAGCGTCGTTGCAAAAGTGCTTCTGCCAGCAAAAGCGTCAGGACATGTAAATAGTGAACTTGTGCTTGCACACCAGGGGCAAGCGTTCGCCTTCCCACGCCCCGAGCAGCCGCCTCGTGCCGCTTTCCAAGGTGTTGTGTTGAGGAACTCACCTATTCGGGGAAGAAGGGCTCATGTTTCCTCCCGGATGCTCCTTGGCTGTAGGAGGAGCTTTCACAGGGAGGAGAAAACCCTCACTTTTATTTCCTGCCTCTTGTTGCTTTAGGAATTTTCTCCCTCCAGGAGCAATGCTTCCTGCTGCCCCTTTGTAAAGGCCAAGGTTAAAAACAGAGCGCAGCAATGCAGCTGAAAGCTGCTGTCCTAGACCGCCCTGCTCCTCATGCCAGCCTGCCAGCTTGATCCCCAAACAGGGCACAGGTGAGACTGAAAGCAGGGCATGGAAAAATGCCTTTTTTTTTTTTTTTTTTTTGCCGTAGTGACTCAGAAAAATCACCTGAAGGGCCTGGGCTGCCCACCTGGAGGCTGGATGGTGGGAAAGCCCTGCAGCTGGTGTGGCCACGCTCTCCTGGCCACCTGGAGCCCTTATAGCCACACCAGAACCAGCAGCCCCTGGCCAGACTTACTCGCCTTTCCCTATACTTGCAGTTCTGCTTTGAACAAGGATGCAAGTTTCTAGCAGGAACCTGTGGAAAAACTTCCCAGCCTTCCCAAGACAAGGCTTCAGGGAGCCTTCCTTGCAGAGGGAAACACGAGCATTTGCCCAAATACTTGAAATGAGGAAGAGATTTTTTTTAAGCTCATCACATCCCAGCTATACTTGGAATAGCCACGAGATGGTGGCAAAGACAAGGAGTCCGTGCAGAGCCCTTGGCAGGGAGCAGGAGGGTAATTGGGCCCTGTGGGGTTTCATGTAGAGTTATCAGTGACTTAAAGCCAGTTGGATCTGGGGGGTTGCAAAAGTGTGATTTGCTGCAAATTGCAAAAATGGCTGCAAATTTGGTGCAGCGCTTTGGGCTGGTGACCGCAGCACTGCATGGGAGCGCGGCAGGGGCAGCGTGCAGCCTGTGAACGGCTGCACACACGTTTATTAACAAAACCACTGGCCGTGGTGTCGGTCAAGCATTGCTGCAAACGGACCCAGCTTGCAACCCTTCCCTTGGGGCAAGGAGAAGGTGAGCGCCCACCCTCCTGGCTAAACCACGGGGCAAGCTCTGAGCGCACACTGCTTTTCTCCAGAGTTTTCCAAAATTCCTCGCACTCCCCCTCACCACAAAGGGCCACGGGCTCTTGCTGCAAACGTGCATCCCCGGCGCCGTGTCCTGGGCACTCCAGGAGGGAAGCGTGGGGCACGGGGCGACTCGGGCGCCGCGGGGCTCAGGCCGGAGCGCGGGGCAGGCGGCGGGAGATGACGCGGAGCCTCCCGCGCAGCGCCACGAAGGAGGGCCGCCGCTCCGTGTCGCCGTCCCAGCACTCCAGCATGATGCCGTAGATCTCGGCCGGGCAGCTGCTCGGCCGCGGAAGGCGGTAGCCCCGCGTGATTTGCCGCACCGTTTCCTGGTTCGTCATTCCTGCAAGGACAGAGGAGATTCCCGCTGCTGCTTCACACCCCTTGAGCCAGGTCCAAAGGATGCTCTGCCCTGAGCCACTCAGCTCCTTCCACCAGACCCTTCTGCAAGCCGAGATCACTCCAGGCTGTTACAGAAGCAACCTCCAGGCTGGGCAGGAATTTTCTCACCCTCCAGAAGCTGCTTCCACCTCAACTACAGATAGGGAAGAGACCCCATGACAAGGTCTTCATGGCACGTGGAATGTGGGCGGTGTCGGTGGCCACCCAACAGCATCCCAGCCCGCTCGGGAAGGGGGGAACCCGTCACTACCTTCGTATGGGATCTGCCCGTATGTGAAGACTTCGTAGAGCAGAATCCCGTAGGACCAAACATCGGACTTCAAGGAGTAGGTGCGGTAGTTGGCTGCCTCCGGCGCCGTCCACTTCACCGGGATTTTGGTGCTGCTGCTGGTGGAATAAATATCATCCTGCAAAGAAACAGGAGACCTTGAGGGCTGCTGCCTCAGGAGACGCCGTGGGTGAAATCTGGGTCCCCATGTGCATTAAGCGTTTTGATGCCAGCATGGTGAGACTGGTGTGGTAGACCTGCTGTGTGGGATGGGGCAGGGGGTGCTGTGGGTGACTGCAGCATCAGCGAGCAGCTCTGGGTGCAGGGAAGACCCACAACTTCTCCTTACTGACCTTGAGAAGCCGGGCGAGCCCAAAATCGGCGATTTTGCAGGTGAGTTCATCTCCCACCAGGATGTTTCTGGCCGCCAAATCCCGGTGCACGATGTGCTTCTCTTCCAGGTACCTCATCCCATCTGCCACTTGGCAGGAGATGTTGACCAAGTGGGAGGTGCCCAGGGACTTCCCTTCAGGACCTGTGAACCCAGGAGAGCCAGGTGTTTAAGGCAATCCAGCAATACCTATTTTTAGATGCTCCAGTGCCTTCTGGCTTGGAAAGAGACCCAATGCAGGCAACAGGGCAGAAGCTGGCTTGTAGGAATATGTAAAACCTGTGTTTCACACTTCCATAAATTCATTAGGTCCCATCCGCTCCTCAGGATCTTTGCACGAGCATCCTGGGTTGCAAGGAGGAAGCAACCCAGGAGGTCACAACCAGTTCCAAGCTCAAGGTGACCTTCTGCCACAGGAGCCAGGCCTCCAGATGTGTCCTACCTGAGAGCTCCGGCTCCCTCCACACCTAGCTCTGCTAGAGCCATAACCAAAAATCAGGTCAAGTTACTTGGTACGGAGGAAGAAGAGGAGGGGGGTGAACAGTGGAAGAACAGGTCTTAGTGGGAGCTGTTTGTCTTGTTTCCCTTCAAGACTGATTGCTGGGTACCAAAGAAAGGAAAGAAGTAGAAAAATAAATGTTCTTCACGCTGCTCTGGGGATGAGTCATGGGGCAGCAAGGGGCAACTTGGCCTCTTAATGATTGTGCACGTGGACAGAAATATGTTGTGTCTCTGCAGGGAGATGGAGGTCACCCAAGAGCATCTCCACCAAGCACCCATGGACTGCTTTGTATTAGCATTAAGCCAGACCTAGCCCCTTCTAGGGTCTCCATTGTGCTCCTAAGGTCTTTAGGTGTCCTCAAGAGGATCTCTCCCTGCTCCCCGGGCCGGCACTCACTGTGCAGGTAGCTGTGCAGGTTGCCTTTCCGCATGAGCTCGGTGATGATGTAGACCGGCTCGCCCACCGAGCACACGGCGTGGAGCTGGATGAGCTTCTCGTGCCTCAGGCGCTTCAGGTTCTGGATCTCCTTGGTGAAGTCGTCCGCCTTCATGTCAGCTGGGGGAGGAAGGCACAGGAGCTCTTGTGAGGGCCCGTCTGCCATGGGGACCTCCTTCCTCCCCATGGCCACCCCCCTTTTCCAGGACCATATCTGCACACCCCACTTCTCAGATCCAAGCACATCCAAGTGGCTTTGGATGCCACTTTCTGGAGCATCATCTCCTCCAGCTCATCACAGGCCCACTGAACAGACCCAGCTTACAAAGGTGCCCATCCAGGCTTAGGTGTTTCCACACAAATAGTCGCAGGGGCTGTTGGTCAGGTCTTACCACAATTTGCTTAATAATATGGTGACAAGGAAAGACATGAGGGAAAAGAGGGAGAGAGGAGACCGAGCGGGGCCTTGTTCCCGTTTGTTGTCTCCTGTTCCACACACCTTTTATGATCTTGATGGCCACAGGCACCGTGTTCCTCCACAGTCCTTCCCACACCTCTCCGAAGTAGCCTTCGCCCAGCTTCCTCCGCAGGGAGAATTCCCAGCGCGGGCGCTCCCATCCGTCCTGCTCGGGTGGCATCTGGGGGACACGGGCATTGCACACTCAGACCCCACCACCAGACCCCACACGAGCTTTTGGGATCCCACCAAAACATGGGCATCTGGACTAGCTGCGTGTGAACCTCCTTACCCAACACCAAAAACGTTCACTTTTGCGTGAGTCACGCTTAATGATTATTTCTAAGCCACTTTTTGTGTTATTCATGTGCTTAATTATTATTTCTAAGTCTTAATTGGTGAAGGGAATCCTAATCAGGAAGCGAGTTGGATTAATTCTCTAATAGGATTTAGGAGCCCCTGTAGTTGGAGTCCAGGGCACAGAAGAGGGATTTCCTGGTTATGCTGCAGGACCTGCTTGGGAGCGCGGGTGTTTCCAGGCTCTTTGCAGATCCAGAAGGGATGCGTAACAAAACGGTTTCCAGGCTTTGCTGCGGAGCCAGTCTTAGCCTGTCCAACTGAGGAAAAAGCTGGCAAAAATGGGGTGTTTCAACTTTTGGTTTATGAAATCTCAGCTGGCTGGATTGCTTGGCTTCCTATTTCTTGTAAAAAAATATTGGGCAATTTTCATCTCATTTTAGGACAGAGTTCATTTCCCCAACCTCCTCTTTCTTTTTCTCTAAAGAGAGCATCCAAGCCCTCCTACTTTTGCATTTTGACTTTTCCCTCATTTCTCACTCTGGGCAACCTGGAAGAAGGGGCAGCTGGGGATGCGGGAGGAAGCGGAATGTGGGAGGACATGGGATGTAGGAGAGCATGGGATGCAGGAGGACCCGGGAGGAGGTGGGATGCAGGATGCAGGAGGACGCAGGAGGCGGGAGGATGTGGGAAGAGGGTAGGATTTGGGATGTGGGTAGACGGTGGGATGTGGGAGGACGCAGGATACAGCAGTATGCGGGAGGAGGACAAGGGATGCAGGAGGAGGACATGGGACACGGGATGCGGGAGGAGGACACGGGATGCGGTATGTGGAGGACACGGGACGCGGGAGGACATGGGACGCGGGAGGACATGGGAGGACACGGGATGCGGGAGGACGCGGGATGCGGGAGGACACGGGATGTGGGATGCGGGAGGAGGACACGGGATGTGGGATGCGGGAGGAGGACGCGGGTCGCGGGAGGACACGGGATGTGGGATGCGGGAGGAGGACACGGGACGCGGGAGGACACGGGACGTGGGATGCGGGAGGAGGACACGGGATGCGGGATGAGGACGCGGGTCGCGGGAGGACACGGGACGTGGGAGG
>JAVCKT010024544.1:47618-62322 GCA_032273925.1 Rhynchotus rufescens | reverse complement strand
CTCAAGTGTCGGTGCTAAATTCTGATCAGAGGCACCTAAACGAACATTCATCAACAGAGGCTGAACTCCCCGCCTGGGTCACAGAAATTTAATTAAAGCCCAAGCAAAAATGGAAAATCATTTTGAAGGGAGACGAGACAAACGCAAAATGGTTTGCATCTTTTTAGTTCAAATCCTTACTCATGGTTTCAAAGAGGGTTGGGCCAGAGCTAAAGCTGAGCAAAACACAGACATCCCTCAGTGCCTCCTTTAACACCCGCTCCCGATGCTCCTCTCCTGTAAATGGGAGCAGTTTAATTGACCTAGATGGAGCAACGCTGACTAAAGCCCTCTAAGCACCGGGACCTACAAACGGGAAGGGGCAGAACGCCCTTCCAAGAGAAATTATAATCTTCACGAGTAAAACTGTGTTATGGTTATTGGTTTATGGATTTGTATCTACTTTCCGCTTGCTGTGCAAAAAAGGCTCCCAAATCTAGAAGGCCAAACACTGGTTTATGGTAGACAAGGAGGAATATTAGCCACAGCACGCGAGGTGCCACGAAGACCTTGCACGGGATATTCCGTGTCATCCTGGGCCCTCCCTTCGATAAAGCAAAAGATAAATTTACACTTGACAGGTGCAGAAAAAGCCTGGCAGGGTGATTAGCAGAACGGAGGACCTATCTTAGGAGAGGAGATTAGAACAGCTTGGCTTGTTTAGCCTAGAAAAACAAAGGCTAAGAGGGGATATGATTACTCCTCATAAATACACTCAGGGAGGGAGAGGAGGGGAACGATTTAAGTTAGAGGATAATACTTGTAGGAGATCAAATAGGGGCATATTGGCCTGGAATAAATTTCCTTTGCAACGTCGAAGATGTTTTCCCGTTGCTGTAGAGGAGAGGTGCTGGGGTGGCCTTCGGAGCAGGACGGCCGGGCAAGGAGAGCCGGGAGCTTTAATGGGATCCTGACTAAGACCACCGTCTGCTGGGACCGCCTGCCAGGAGAGGGGGAGTTTGCAGCTGGAAGCAGCACATGGAGACTGGCAAAGTTAAAGCAAGGGAAGGAAAATAGGACAACTCATTTATTTATTTGTTTTATTAAATCTGTGCTTCAAACCATGAAGCTCTGGAGCCTTTATTTTCCCCAAGAATATGAAAAACTTGATTTTTGATTTTTTTTTAATTTAGTAGTCGCTGTTAAACTATGGCAGACAGCCCATAAGGAGAGACAGGAGGCAGGGCACAGGACGGGGCTCACTGGTGCTCCTGGCAGTACCATGAAGTCATTTGCTGCTCTCCGTCCCCTACGGCTCACACCTCTAGTGATGTTTCCTGATGCCTCCCATGGGACTGCAGCGTCTCCTGGATGTGCCTGCTCCTCTCCCTCGACCATCTAGGATTATAAAGCAATTTCCTCCTTTTAACTCAGACATCGCAGCTAAGTGAGATGGATCCAGGTCTTTACGGGTCCTTTTTTTCCAAGTGGCAGCAGTTACGCACGCTGCAATACAGTGGAAATCAAGACATATGTTAGTCCTCTTAGCCCAGCAATTGCTCACAGTGCTCTGATGAAGTGAGGCAGGAGCAAAACTCCAGGAGATGCCAAAGCCTGCAGCAATGCCTGCTCTGCGGATGACACCTGGTGGTAAATAAATAAATGCTATAAATGCTGTGAGCTGCTCGTGGCGCAGGCACCTTCCTCCTCCTCCTCCTCAGCTGGCTTTGGACGCTCTCAAAAGCTGGCAGGGCTCTGGGATCTGTGGACAATGTGGATTCAGGAGTTAATCACCCGCCTACTGCTGACTGCGCCGCATGGATCACTGAGCCCCACGTGAGCTGAGGAGGAAGAAGGGAAGATCGTTTTAAAGTGCAGGGAATGAGTATTACAAAGACTCAGCAATTACAGGCTCATGAAGTCATAAGAAAACTCCCCATCCATTCCATTTTTTTTTTCCCAAATCTCAATGCTTTGGCACTAATAGTAGGCAACCAAAGTGCTTCTGACAGGCCCAGACTTGCATGATGTCTGATTCACTTTCTCCTAGCGCAGCCTCATTTACCAGCGTTCTTTCTCTTTCACTACATGCTCGTTGTGTCTGGGAGGATGGCTATTTTTTTTCCCCAAAAAAGTGATTTCCAGGCATCCTAAATCATCAAGTTGCTGGGTTTTGCCTCATTTTGTAGCTACGCAGCATACGAGAAGATGGATCTGAGGCCCGGGCAGGGGATGCTGCCGCATGTGCAGCCTCTGTGAGCACACAGGCCACACACTGAAACTGTGCGGGTCACTTTGGGCTGAAAACGGTCATTTTCCTCATTCTAAGATGGGCGGGAGGAACCGCCTTCCCCGCCATAACCTGTCTGCCCCTGCCAGGGCGGGAGGGAGGAGAAGGGCAGGACAAAGTGTGTCCCGGGAGCTCTATCTGGCCCTGATTTGTCACCAAGGGCACCGTGAGGGTGACATGGAAGGACGAACACCCGCCATGCTCCCCCACAGCGTGGGGCGCCCCCCCGCCATGGTCCCGCCATGGTACAGCCCGTGTGGCGCCCCCCCCCCCCCCTCCCCGCCCTCAATGGTCCATCCCCGCGCAGCGCCTCCCCCGTGGGCCGCAATGGTCCGCGCCAGGTGCAGCTCCCCCCCCCGCGGCTGCCGCGGTGGTGCGCGCCGCGCGTGCGCACAGCGAGAGCGCTCAGCTGGGCTGTAAACACAGCGGCGGGGCGGACCGGACCGGAGCGGACCGGGGGGGAGGGACACGGCGGGCCGGACCGGACCGGACCGGACCGGCCGCGGGCGCTCAGGTACGGCCGCGGGGAGAGCGCGTGGGCTGAGCCGGGCTCGCTCCGAGCTGGGCTCCGAGCAGGCCGCCCCCCTCCCCGCGTTACCTCAGCGCCCCACGCGTGTCCGCGGCGCCGCCGTGGGCGCGGGAAGCGCCGGGAGGCCCTTGAGGCCCCCGCGGCCGCCCCCGCGTGTCGTGTCCGCCGCCTGGGCCGCGGCCCCCACGCGCCTTCCCCGCGGCCCGCGTGGAGCCGCGGAGCCCACGCGTGGCACGAGCGTCCCCCCCGTGCGTGGTCCCGCTTTGAAGGGGCTTCCTTAAAGTGCGGCCCGCTCGTGCCCTCCTGTGGGAGAGGAGCGGAGACGTGAGAAAAGGGCCAAAAACGGCCAAATTCTCAAAAATGTCCCCCTGAAACTTCCAGCTTTTGGGAAACGGACCCGTGGGAAGTGTCGTTTCCGAAGGAATCGGCACTGGCTGCTGCTTGGTTGTTGCTGGATCTCGGTACAAACCACCTGTGGGATCCGCAGGAAGCGCCGCGGCCGGTTGTGCCAGGGGAATGTGGGTGTGTTGGGAACAGTGGGAAGCTCCTGGGGATCCCGAGGGGAGCACTGACCGAGCCACAAATGCTGTTCATGCTTCACGTGTAAAAAGTGGAGTTTTTCATCCCAAAAAACAGCCTTTGTAGAAGGAAGGAAAGGAAGGAAAGGAAAGGAAGGAAAGGAAAGGAAGGAAAGGAAAGGAAGGAAAGGAAAGGAAGGAAAGGAAAGAAAGGAAGGAAGGAAAGGAAGGAAGGAAAGGAAGGAAGGAAAGGAAGGAAGGAAAGAAAGAAAGGAAGGAAAGAAAGAAAGAAAGGAAAGAAAGAAAGAAGCGTAAGAACAAAACGTCCTAAGGAAAGTTAAGAAAATTTGACTATTTTGGTGCTGAATAATATATAAAGTGCAGCTGAGCAGGCCTATAGGCACCCTGCAGCTGTGCAGTTATGGCAAGTTGTGTGTTAGAGGGGAAAAAATGAGGAATAAAACTGGCTCGTGAGCCCACTGAAGTCTTAAATTTGTTTTTCCACTGTGAAGTAAGAGTAAAGCACAACAGTTCGGGGCAATGGAAATTGCCCCAAAAGTAACTATAGAAAAAAAAGTATAGAAAGGCGAAGGGTGATGTTTTTGGAAGTACTGTTAATAGTCTAGAACTGGATTGATGTGTTTGAGATGTGAATGTATTTAAAAAAAAACCCAAAAGCTAGTTTCCTGAATATACCCCATTTTGTGTGTCTTTTTGGGTGATGGGAACTGTATGCTATTTGAATAACTGTGAAACTTCCACTGGCTCCTGCAGTTTCTTTTTTTTTCTTTTTTTCCCCAGTTTCCTTTGAAACTGCAAGTGTATAATTTGTTCTTGCTGACTGGATTCCGCCTGTGATAATTCAGCTGCGGGCGGATCTTCTGATCCTCATAAAGAACACTAAAGCTGCTGCCTCTGCGGTTATTGTCAGCAGAGGAAAGCTCTGTAAATAAATGCATTTTAAAATACCCTCGTGTTTCTGCAGTGGAACTTTGGATGAGATGTGGCAAACCTGTGTTCTTCTCTCTATATACTGTAATCTTTAAAAGTTACAGCTGCTTTGCTGTGTCTGGTGCATAGTGGAGTGTGCAGTTAAGGAAGGTTATTGAAATTATTCCAAATTGGGGATTAGCTCATTAGGACTTAGGACCTAAGAAATTTCATTTGCTTCAGTAAAATTTTTCCCTCAGTTGCTGTCTGTGCTGTTTTATGCTTTAGTGATGCTTGAAACTTGAAAGAAAAGATCTGCATAGATCATATTTAGTAAAGAAAGTAAGTTTGCACTTGCATGTATGTCTAGATCAGATTTTTTTTTAATGACTTGATATCCTGATGACTCTTTGTTGAAAATGCAACTTGAATATTTTTTTTTCTGGTTCTTGCTATGTGACTTTTCAGTCTCTCAGCTTTTCCATGACACTGTTAGATAAAAAGTCTACATGTAGCCAGAATTCTGATGGGCAAACCACACTTCTGTTACTGCTAGGACTTGCAATAAAAAATGATTTGTAAGCACAGGAGCTAGAATAATCCTTTATATAAAAGGCTTCAGTGAAACAGCTGACGTGCTGGTAGTGTGTGAAGGGGGCACTGCACATTTGAACTGTGTATTATGACTTTCCCTGCATGGATGCTAGTGTCAAGTGCTAGATACCAGATCTGCTGTATTTTAGTTTTAACTGTTTGACCGGGGGTGAAATGCAGGAGGGTGGCAGTGTTTTTTTCCTATTTGCTGTCCTTTAATCCTCAGAGAAACTGTATCCTTCAAAATACTTTATATGCAGTGGCTTCATGTAGTGTTCAAAGTGTGTCCTGTGCCTCACCTTCCTTTATTTCTCTTTAGTAACAGAACTTGCAGAAAACTATTGAAGATGGGAGGCGCAGTGAGCGCGGGAGAAGATAACGATGAGTTAATTGATAACCTGAAGGAAGCTCAATACATCCGCACGGAGCTGGTGGAACAGGCCTTCCGAGCCATTGATCGAGCTGACTACTACCTGGAAGAGTTCAAAGACAACGCCTACAAAGACTTGGCCTGGAAACATGGGAACATTCATCTCTCGGCACCGTGCATCTATTCGGAGGTGATGGAAGCTCTGGATCTGCAACCCGGGCTGTCGTTCTTGAATCTCGGCAGCGGCACCGGTTATCTCAGTTCCATGGTTGGGCTCATCTTGGGTAAATATCTTTTTTGGTCCTGCTAGCTGTTTATACTGAGTTAAAGATGCTTGAACCTGGAACGGAAGCTTTCCTCATGTAATGAAACTAAAAAGTAGCTGAAAAACTAAAGAATGCATTAATCCGATTGAATAATTACTTGGGGTTCTTGCAGCCGAGCCAGCGGGGCCCACATTTCTGTGGCAAGTTAGAGTAGGCAGCGATGCTGCTGCACGTGCAGCTGCAGTGGATTCCTGCAGGACTGGGCACAAACTTGGCTTTGTTTCTCCCTTATCAGGATCCCAGCTCAAGATTGCATGAGAGTTGCATTGTTTAATGTAGGATTAAGTGGGTTCTGTTGTGATCATAGATCTTCTGCACCTGCTTTGCTTTTACACTATTCTCTCTAGATAGAAAAGTGTTCTAATTCTAGATCATGTGCTGTTCTTTTCCTGGTTATAAATCTGGTCTAGATAATGAGCAGAGTTTCAAACTGTTCCTCCCAAAGAGTTTTAGTTCTGGTCGCTGGGGTAGATAATGAATGGCTGTAGGGTACCTATTACCCTCATGTGTAGGGGTCGGGAATTTTAGTTACTGAAAACTTGTTGCCAGAATAGATTTTACTCCCACCTCCAGTGACTTTTCATGAAATAGTGTTTTATGAATTTTCACCGAGTGAGTTGAAACTGCTTAGAAAGTCACTATGTTCCTTCAGAGCTCTTGAATTCTTTTCCTGGAAAAGCTATCAAGTCAATTTTGAATAAAAAACATATTTGGTGACTGATTCTGACTTTTTTTTTCCCCTGAAAAATTTTTTAGCGTTTTTTATCCAGAAAAGATGTATTTTAAAAAATTGTTATTTTTTTAGGAATTTGTTTGAAGAAGTAGGCTATGCCTCATGTTTTATCCAAGCTTTTTCCTGTGTGTTCATTTTCACAGCAGTACCATTTCTTTAGTATGAACATTCCTTACTGTAGAGGAATTGCCTGCATAAGTAAGAAAAAAAGATTCAAAATAATGCTGTACAAAAAGCCTTGTTTAATTCTAGACACGGCAGGTGTAAACTTGCACTTCACGTTGTATTACTAAAATATCTGGCCCTAGGCAAGTCCTGATTGTCTGACACGCGAGGAGCAATTAATCCCTTATAAGAAGTAAGCAAAACTGTATCTAGTTCTGCTGGATTTTATCCGATTGCCTTCTAGTCATTATCCTGATGTTCTCCTCCATTTACAGGTCCGTTTGGTGTTAATCATGGCGTGGAGCTTCATTCTGACGTGATCGAGTACGCGAAGCAGAAACTGGACTTTTTCATCAAAACAAGCGACAGCTTTGACAAGTAAGACTGCAGAGCACCCTGCATTTTGTGAGCGTGGTTTTAGCTGTGGCAGTTCTTGCTCCCACATGGCAGCTCTGGATTCCAGGGTAATCTGAGGATTCCGGCTCCTTAGGCTTGCTGAGCTGAAGTGTGTGACCTTCTAAGCCGATGGGAATTGCGGAGGAGGGTGTTTCAGACATTTTTGTAGTGTTTTAGTAGCAGTTCAAGTGTTGCATAGCTTAAATAAGATTTTCAGCTGCTTCTGACATCTAATGGCAGGTAGCACCTTGAAGTCTGCAAAGAGTAATAGCTCTGTTCTTGATCTGAGAGCATGATCGGCCCAAGAATATAAACAGATTTCTGTCATGGCCTAATATGTTCTGTTTGGAACTTTTTTTCTTACTCCAGACAAGTAGTATTAGAGGAAAAAGTTAGCTGAACTGGAATATTTGCTAGACAAGTGGAGGGAAGAAAATGACTGAGGCTACAGTTCTAGTGCATGAGGAATGGATTTCCATAGCATTAATTGGGGGGTTTGTATAGATGGCATGTTTCAAGACACTAATGTTCCATTGAAATTCTATTTAAATTGGTTATTGATCTTGTCTTAATTATATGCATCATTTAAGCTGATACATTTCTGTAAAAGCCTGTGACTTCTGCAATAATTACACAGGTAAATTGGCCAATACCTTCTTCTTTTCATAAAATACTTTGGATTGCCTTCAGCAAGAAGGAAATATGTTAAAAACAAACTAGAGTTGATCAATCTGAGTTTCAAGGATCAATAAGACTGAAAAATTGGCATTGCTGACAGAAATAGCTGCTGGGTAATGTTGTTAGAACACAGTGTGGAGGAATTGTTAGCTGAGTTCTACAAATGTTTCGCATGCGTTTCAAAAGCAAAAAGATAAAGGAAGTTTTTACGAATAAGTATGTACTATGTTGAGTTGTCTCTTCAGATAACAGTAAAGGAATGGATATGTTGTACAGTTTTATCAACAACCTTTATCCTTTAAATGTGGGCTTAGTGTTTTTGCAGATTAGAACTATTTTGCTTCTAAACTGAATCAGAAAAATTACAGGCAGAAATTCTGTCTATGAAGAGTGAAATCATGGTTCTTTTAAAGCTAATGGCAAAACTCCCATGGGCTTCAGCAAAGCCAGCACATTTCTGAAGCATCAGCCTCTAGTTCCCCAGAACATCTGAAAGCCATTTAAAAGCTTATTAAAATGGCAAAAAAAAAAAAAAAAAAAAAAAAAGCACTGGTGCGCTCCTCAGAAGAATTTTACAGTTGGAATTGCAGGTTTGATATTTTTATGTGGATATTATATAACTGAGCCCGCACCAGGTAACTAAAAATGGTTGGTGCTGAGCCAACCTCAGGTACAAAGTTTTGCCTGTGTGTTCTGGAAATTCTCCTCTGTGAATTCTCATTTCAGTATTGTTGTGGTTTTAAGACTTGCAGCTGTGGTTTCTTCTGATGATCTGTAGAATACATGGGCTTGGGACAGGAAATCTTGTGAAAAATTTTGAAGCATTTTTCACTATTTCTTCCAGATTCATTAAGCTAATTCATTTGATAAATGATTATTATTTGTGTATGATATTTCTGAGTGTCTTTGTTTTTTCAGATTTGAATTTTGTGAGCCATCTTTTGTTACCGGCAATTGTTTGGAGATTTCTCCGGACTGTACTCAGTACGACCGTGTTTACTGTGGTGCAGGAGTCCAGAAGGAACACGAAGACTACATGAAGAATCTGCTGAAAGTTGGGGGAATTCTTGTCATGCCTCTGGAGGAGAAGGTGAGGTGCCTTTCTACCCACTGGGCCCACATTTGCAAATGTCAGTAGATTGCTTTTTAATAAAGAGTGGAAAACTGCTCTGCTTGAGCACCCATACTGCTCATTCAGGTTGTCTTTTTGCTGAAGAGGAGTATTGTTTTAATGGAGTGAATGCCTAGGTATGATAAATATATAACCTTTTTACTTTAAGTTGGGTAATTCAGATTTACCTTCCAAGTAAAATGTTGTGAAATTAATTGATGTAAGAAATTTGAGCTGTACAGAAATCCAGTGATCTTTATTATCTACAAATCCAGTGGATCTTTATTATCCGCAGACCTTTTTTTCAAGAGCAAATGTTAATCAGTAACTGATATATTCTCTCAGTAACTTACATATTCTGTCAGTGGTCAAACGTAGCTGTTCTGGTTCAAAAGTCGTGAAGAACTGGGAGAGCAACGTGACCCAAACTGCCTTTTCTCATACTGAAGTTACAGGGGGCTGATCCCTTCAGGAGTTCAGAATTTTGTTAAGGGAACAATGAAACTCTTTATTTTACCTCGCTCTTTACTGGTTGTAATTTCTAGTACTTTAACCATTTATGTGGGTGGAAGTGGGAACTTGTTAGTTCATTTTCTGTTTAAAAATCTTGACCTAGTTCATACAATGGAAAATGTTCTGCCTGTTTTGGTTTAGTTGACTAAGATAACACGCACTGGTCCCTCCGCCTGGGAAACCAAGAAGATTCTTGCTGTTTCTTTTGCTCCTTTGATTCAACCTAACCATGCAGATTCAGGAAAATCGAGGCTTGTTCACTTGCGTGAGTACAAACACCCTTAAATGCAGGGGTTGTTTCTTCTGTTGTGTGGTTGCTACCTGTGCACTGCTTTCTTAGACAAACCATCCCTGTGAATACTCTTCTTGTCAAAATTACTCCAGCTGTTCCCCTCTTGGAACAGTTGTCCTGTTAGTCTTGTGTTTGATCTATTTTTGAGTGTGTTTGAGGAGACCTGGTGCAAAAGCAGAATCACGTAAGCGTGATTTGTTGTGAAATTTTTACCTAAACTTTGTGGGATATTTGATCACATTCTTGGTACACACAGGCATGGATTTTGGCCCTGAATCTCATACGTTGTGGTTCTTGGGCACCGTGCCATGCTGAGAACATCCTACTGGTTGGAAATGCACAGACTGTACCTGGGGACAGACATTGCACCTACCCAAGGGCGTTCACTACCCAGCTGTCTAAAAGTTTCTTGAACCTGAGGCACTTCTAGGACATAGGTTATACGATTTTTGGTTAACTGCTTCAAGTGCAGGTTGTACCCAGTGGCCTCAATCTTTAGATTAAGATTTCAGTGTAGAGGGGCCTCTTAAGAACACATGAAGACAGAGATGCTTCCATAAAGAGATTAGTTGGGCTTTGTTCCTATTCTGGAAAGGTGTCTGTGCATGACAAAAAGCAGCTCAGCAGTCTGTACAGTACTATGAAGTCCATTAGGTGCACATCAAGCATATTTTTAGTGATGTGAGGCCTGCAGGTATCGCATGTTGCCTCTAATGCTTCCTGTCTTCAGATAAGAAGACTAATTAGTCCTCAGTAGAAGAAACTTTTTTGTTTCTGTTTTAATTCCTCCTAGTGTATGGATGTATGTGCATCCATATGTCTTTGCTGCATGAGATGTGTTATGTTACACATTTATGTACTGGCAGAGTGCAGAAGATATAAAGGACTTGCAAGACTGTTCTGTGGGAGGTGTTTTTTAATACAATTTATTATATGCTTCTAATTACTTTTACCAAATGGTTTCCAGCTGGTCTTGACCCACTAAATGGGTAGTGATTTTTGAAGAGCGTAAATGTTACTCATGTTTTATAAATGGAGAACTTGGCAAAGCTAGATTATTTTCCTGATAGGAAAGTCTTTGCATGGATGAGTTGAATGGACTTCAGGTCCGCTTAATCTGCAGTGGGAAAATATCCTCCATCTATGCTATTAAACAGTCGATTTCAGTGACTTACAGTCTTTAAGACACGTGTATCTTAATTATGGAGACTTGGCATCAAAATATGAAACTCTTCTTTCATCCCATTCTTTTTCTTTGCTTAGTGGGAGAAATATATAATTAAATTTTGTTTGGGAAATTACAATGCTGTTTATCGGAGCTGACAGGAATTGAATAGGGCTGTTTTTGTAATCACAGCGAGGAATTCGAGTGGCCTGATTTAACTTGAGTGAGTTTAACTTCTGTGAGTACTCCTGGGGGCTTCTTTTTCCTCAGTATCTGTCCTTGGTTTTTGTTCTCTTTTAGCCCCAGTGGCCGTTCGCAGCCTCCAGGATCTGGCCCGCATAGCCATCAGAGGAACCATCAAAAAAATAATCCATCAAGAAACAATGAGCAAAAATGGAAATGGGTTGAAGAACCCCCCAAGGTTTAAACGAAGACGTGTGCGTCGCCGTCGCATGGAAACTATTGTTTTCTTGGACAAAGAGGTCTTCGCTAGTCGCATCTCCAGCCCATCGGATGATAACAACAACTGTGAAGAGTTTGAGGACGAGAGGCGAGAAGAGGAAGAAACGAAACCCTCCGAACTAAAGCCAGATCCCCCTGTAAACTTTCTGAGAGAAAAGGTCTTAAGTCTGCCTTTGCCTGATCCCTTGAAATATTACCTGCTTTATTACAGAGAAAAGTAATTTCCTTCTCCTAGAACGTGGGAAGTAGAAACTAAAGTACTACTTAGGGCTTGACAAATGTGTACCACTTGCTTGCCTGCTAATATGACCACACGAGGCAGTAGGCTGACTGGGGAATGTGGCTGCTGTATACTTAAACTTGATAGCTTTTTTAAGTTTCTTCTTTCTTCTCAGTTGTGTGCTCTAGTTTTATCCTACAGCAGGGCTTCCTTAGGAAGCAAGTTGGTGAAATGCTCGGCTGCTTACAGGAAGGAGGATTGAATTCTCTGGATCTAACTGCACGGAGATGTTTGGAAATCTCCTGGCTGCTCCACCACATGGCGGTTTTAAAATATTCTTAAGCGGCTTCCCAAAGACCTTTGTCCATGCTCACTCCCAGCAACCTTGCCATGGGTTTATATTGGTGTGTGTTTAATGGAGGATGAAGATTTATTAGTTAAAAACTGACCCGGCAAATCTTGTTTCTTCCAGAAATCTGAAAAAGCACAACTTTTACAGACATGAAAGAGACGTTTTTGGCGTTAACCCTTGAGGCATCCAGGTTTTGAATGCAGAAGGAAAGCATCAATTCCCCTTTGGTTGGTCTCAGTTTTGCTTATAAGATATATATATATTTTTAGTAAAAGGTAGAAATGTCTTACAAAGCATTGGTTTTCTTCATGGGAAAATGTCTATTTTAGTGAGATACAGTCTAAGATGAGATGTGGAGATTTTTTTTAACGCACCTGGGCAATAAGGCAAGGGCTGCAAAGGTGCTTAGCTGACTGATAGGATGCTGGGGTAGCTGCATTTGTGGCTCTTGTCTCTGGAAACGTTTACAGAATCAATCTGAATGGAGAGGAGCGCAGACAAGCAGATGTGTAGCAGCAGGTTTGTGAAAACTGACTGTGAAAGCAAAACCTGCAGATTATTTTCTGCTGCGTGTGACAGTGTTACGTGTGTCGGGATGAACCGAGTGGAGTGCAGAGAGCTGCCTTGAACAGCGGGCAAGCAGCCAGACTGAGCTTTGTACAGGGTATGGAGACTCCTAGTGCTCTGGAAAGCCAAACGTAGTTGTGCTGCTGATGTGGTTCTTGGGTGTTGCTGTCTGGGCCCCTGCTGAGCACAACTTGGCCTAAAAACCACAGCAACTAGGGTAGAACTTGGCTAAACAGCCTGCACGCAGGGGCAGCAGCAAGGATGTGGTGGGGCATCTTATGCCTGCAGCTGTGAAGTGGATGCTCTGAAGTCTAATAGAAAGACTTTGCACTCTGCAATTTTGTGAATGCGAATTCTAATCATTATTCCCCAGTCTTCCTTTAATGGTGATGGAAAGAGATTGTGTTTGGAGTGGCAAGTTTACTCAGTTCAACCAGTGTGTGTGTGTGTATGTGGGGAAAAAACTAGCAGAGGCTAGAAAGAAATCCTTGATCCTGCGTTATATAGAGTACCCCGAAGGTGGGAGAAGATAAAATCCTTGCAGTAGATAGTGCAGCAGGGTTAAGAAAGTATTGTCCCATCAGAAGCACTTGTATTGGTGGTATTATTATTATTATTATTATTATTTTTCCTAATGCTGTCTTGATTTTGGAAGAGGAGCGAGCGAAGACTGTCTTGCCAAAAACAAGCTGCGTGTTTACTTAAGGGTACGGAGGTGCACAGCTTGCATTAATGATAAATAGGGTTTTAATGATAAATAGTGTTTTAAAGTCCTGGCACAGCTTTAGAACTAAACAGACAACTCCTGTACATCTAAGCCTGAGGTGGAGAATTCTTCCTTGCAGGATCGGCTTTTTGTGTGTCTTTGGGAACATTATCAGATAATCCGGTGATATGTGGCTAGTATCCTATAATAGGAAATAGTCATATGCCATATCTTGCCTCTGTGTCTTAGTTCTCCACCTCTGGCCTAAATGGAAGCCCCAAACTATCCTCCTGCCTTAGATTTCGGGGTCTGTGTTTTAAATGGGGCAGGATTGTGGTCCCTGAGCTGGTGGTTTTCTGTAAATTTACAAGTAGCCACTTTATAACTTTGGCAACTACAGTGAATTTGTTATACAGATGAATATCCTCAACATGGTGGTAAACGGAAGCCTAATAGAATTTGTATGTAATATTTCCTTGTGCTTCCCTTAGAGGCTGTTATTTCTAGATTTACTAGGCATTTCTGCTGAATAACTGTCATTTTAGTAACGTGCCTTTCGATGCTGTGGCACAATTTCCATGGCCCCGCATAGCGCAGGGTGCCTCCTACGTGATGCTGTCAGCTCACCCTTTAGTTTATTGATTGCAAAAGTTTTTACGGATGTCATTAAAGAAGTTACTTTAAAAATTACTATAAAAGCTGAGGTTTCTGTGAATGAACCTCACTGAGATTCTATTAACACTGACTTAGTTAAGGGAGAGTGACTCTCGTTTAACCCTCTTCAATTCTTCCTTCCCTCTCCCCATAATTATAAAATATATTTTATCAGATTTTTTCACCAGATCTGCCTTTTTTATTACATTTACTAGATTTTTGTAGCACTCTATAAAATGCATAAAATACTGCTATTTTTCCTGGATAAGGCTGAATAAATATATATACAGAAAATTTATGTTCTAGGTTGTCAGATTGTCCCCTTGTCCAAAACAAACAAAAGAGATTGAAACAAACCCATAGTTGACATTTTACGTGTAATATAATTGTGAAATAGTGTTGCTTAGAGCCTGTAAATGAAGGGGAACTGTAAATACAATTTCCCTGTGCACAAGCATTTGCACTGTAGTTTTGTATGCGTTTTTAGTAGAGTAATTGTAGCACAACTGTTTATGTGTAGACTGTCTGTAAGCTCTCTAGGAATTTTACCTACTTTTCCTGTTTCCTTTTGTATTCTAAATGGTCTTTGTTTTACTTCTGTGTGTCTCCATTCTGGGTTTCCATAATGCAGTAAATGTGCAAAAAGAAACAAACTTCAAACTGCTTTCATCATCAGTGTGCAAGCTGACAAATCTGTGTATAGAAGTTATAGTGAAATCGGCTTAAGGCATGCCAAAATGTTATGCAATTTAAAAGCTTTATTTAGTGTTTCTGTATCAATAAATTCAGTAAAGACTTTATAGCCTTCTTAACATGGCTTTGCATCATGTTGTGATTAGAATACTTTAAGTACTTTTTTTACATTATTGAGGGTTAAAATACTAGAAAAAGCTTTTAATAATATGATACAGGTGCATAGTGGTAGGTGCATTCCCCAGAATATAATCCCTTAAGAACAAAACCAAAACCCACCAAGGTGCTTAGTTAATGATTGCCAAACCTTTATGTAATGGAATTGTGCAAGATGTATCCTGGAATTAGCACACACAGCACTCGCCTGGGTTTAATACTTCAGAAACATAGGATGTCAGACAGTAGTGACATCTAGAAGCCCCTTTGTCCCTTTCTCCTCTTGGAGGCCGGATCATCAAAGG
>JAVCKT010024544.1:32606-47608 GCA_032273925.1 Rhynchotus rufescens | reverse complement strand
TGACTCAGTTCTCAATTTCCACTCTTGCTGCAGTGCTCCTCATGTCTCCAGTGGTCTATTACAGTCTTTAATTAATGCACATTTTAAGAACTGGTATTCGGTGCTTCCATTTCTCTGCTGAAAATAATTTCATTTTGACTTCAACTGTAATAGAAACATAATCATAATAATAAATAGAGCTATTGGTAATTAAGTACCTTTTAACGTATCTGTTAACCTTTCATCTATAGGACAGTTATCTGTGGACTATATTTTTTCCTGTCATTTACCTGTATGATAGGTGTCCTTTTACCAACTATTAAATAAGACTAATATAATATTTGTGCTTTCTGTCTTCATACAGTGATAGAAAAAAAAAAAAACCTCTTCTGCTTTGGAAAGCTGTGAATATGCTATAGCAATGCTATCAAGTAAACAAAATGTGCAAGGCAGGTGATGTTTAGTTCCTTTCTAAGCTTTTTATTGCTGAAGATTTTATAATGTGCGTAGCTTAAATGTAATCCACATCTGTTTAACTTAAAGCCGGGATGAGTGAGCTGAAAAAGGGTTGGAGGAAACGGTAACTCCAAGGTTTGGGAATTGTTATTCCGCTAAAAAAAGCTGTTGAGAAAAATGTAGAATGTCACAGGTCTGGCCTGGGGGTAATGATGAGCTCTTCAGGGGATGTACTCTGTGAAATCCTTCTTTTGGGGCAGAAGTGCTCCTTAAAATAAAACAAATGAGGGTAAAAGGAGGAGAAAACCTTCATAATCTACCAGGGACCAAAAGCCCTCTGGAAGAGGCCGGAAATGTTTAAGCCTAGAATGAAGCATTGACTTTCATTCCTGTCACTTAACAGCTACCTTCTGGCTTTTGTTTAGAACTGCACACTTATTTTTAAGCAATTCATCATAGTGACGGAAAATAAGATAATTAATGCAGGTGAAAAGGAACGGTGATGGCTTGGGCTTCGTAACATGTCACATACATCCCATTTGTCAAGTAGAGGAGATAAGCAAGGTGAAAAAGATGGATTTCAACTAAATGCTGTAAGTAAATACATAGGTTGCAGAACTTGGAGGGGCAGGTACACAAATTATTCCCTGAGAGGTGGCTGCCATTTCGTTTGCTGACTTCGCTAATGATGCAAATCCCAGAAAATAATAAGTAGATATCCATCAATCCTGCCGAAATCCGCCACTGACTGCACCACCAGGTCCTAAATCGAGGTTCCAGAGAAAGTGTAAGTAGAAACATGATGGATTTATCTGCTTTTAACAAAATATTCCCCTTTGGAGGAAATGCTTTTTCTGCTGGCTGCATTGGAGCTCAGGTTTTTGCAGCACTGTACGATGGGGACACAGCAAAGGAGCCTTGGTTTTGAAAGCTGACTACTAGATGTGCCATGGAGAACACAGACAGAGTTCCAAAGTGCAAAGCAAGGTTTGAAGAGGCTTTTGGGTTATTTTCATAGTAGTTTTGTCCCATATAGAAGTTCTTTGGGGAAATTGTGCTCCTCTGTATTTCTGGAGTTCAGTGCCCTTTGGAAGGTGTTGATATGGGGAATGATCAGACTGGAAAAATAAGTAAAATCAAAGTATGTGTGACTTAAGTCAAAATCTACATTGCCTCTTTATATTTTTATGCACATACATGCTAGCTTTGTGCTCTGATTTCTATCTGGAGCAATCTGCTCCAAGATGCTGCTCTTTATATATAAACACTGAAGCAGATGCTTCAGCCTTGTGCAATTTGCAGGCAGGAGATGGGATGGTGGCCACTAGAGGACACTGTCCCCACGACCAAGAGTTGGATCTGCACGAGGAGGATGGAGCTGCTCCAACAAACCGGCCTTGGCACCGCTTGGATAGCTGGGCAAAGGGACAAAAGATTGCTCGAGGGTAAGACATGGAGAGCCTGCTCTATAATGTGACCTTTTTGTGGCTAGAAAAGCAGTATTTTACTATCTGTGATGCAACTGCTGCTCAACAACTTGTAAGTGATTGGGTTGAAGACATCAGCTACTGCATAATGGTCGTTTGCCCAGTGTCTTAGTGTCTCCAAACCCAAAATACCTGGCAGAAATCTGGGTGCGGATGACAGAGATAAATCTTCATATATTCTGCAATCTGTTATCTAAACCTTGATTCATAAGGTTACTAAAACTGGAACATTGGTGAAAGCAGCTGCTTAACAGGCAAAAAAAGTCCCCCCCCTTCTCTTCCCAATAACTGATAATTGAATAACAAACTTGAGGGGAAAGAGAACAAGAGAAGCAAGAAAATACTGGAACACTTATCTTTCATCCTGTAATTCCTTTGGTATTTGTAGGAATGTAGCAGTCAAAGCAACCTGCTCTTGAGAAGATATGACTAGCACTATATTCTAATATCTCTGTGTTTTGGAGATTACTCTGACTGATTACTGCTTTGTCACATTCATTTTGTCTTACAGTTTGCAGCGTAGACCAGTTGCAGATACAGAGGAAACTGTGGGTTGATTTTCCATATATCATAATGAGTCCTAATGTTTTACACTTGTGTTAAAACCACACACTTACAGTCTTGTCTAGGGATCACTACAAGTTTTGGGGCAAGTTACTTCGCTATAAGTTTCTTTATTATGATAAAAGGTAATTAGTTTAGTTGGAAACATGGCTTCCCTTTTGCTTCTCAATTTTCTGTTGCCCAGTGGAGGACAGATCTTGAGATCTCCATTTTCTACATGAATTACTGTATTTCAAACTCAAGTTGTTTTTTAAATACAACATCCTTGTAGAAAACAATAAATGGCATTAGGCATTAGGTGAAAAGTACTTATAAAGAATTAGCTTCTAATGTGCTTACCTTCTGTCAATGGCAAACATCAGATTTTGTGGAATTTACCTGCAGGTTGTTTATCTCTGCTTAGCTGCCTCCCTTTTGAAGTCACTTACCTGTAGCACTCAGGTCTCCATCTACAATTGGAAGCTTATTTTGCCACGTGTTATACATCCATGTGATAAGAGACATTCTCTATTTGGAAAGTCTCAGTATCTCATGCATTTGACAGAGGCTCTTGGATGGGATGCCATCCTTGGCGTGCAAGGAGCATGCTAGGGTCAAAATCTTGGCTTTCCCCAAATCACACCCAAATTTTGACACCTTTGAGTCCTAACACAGCACTGGAAGCGCAGGTACCTTCCACAGGCCTTCAGATAAATGTGCTCGAGGAGAAGGTGAGGAGTTAATTCGCTGTTCAGCATAAGAAACAAGGCAAGAATCAGTTAAAATCAAGCACTTCAACCCCACAAGTGAAGGGGGTAGGGAAGAGCGTGATCCTCACCGATGTACATAATGGCAGAGAGGGTGGGCGGTTGGACTGTCAAACTGCCTTAATTTAATTGCAAACACATGCTGATGAGTCCCCTCCTCCTCCTGGACCTCAGGGCTGGGAAACTTCTTTTTTTTTCATGTGTGTGTGAGCTCCCTGCAGTTCAGAATTGGGGAAAATTCACTCCAGCAAACACCATGCTGACCAACCCTCCCGCTCTCCTCGGCTTTCTGTGGTTTCTCCTCCTGCCGAATTCCTGCTGCTCCTGCCCTAGCCGCTGCCTGTGCTTCAGGACCACAGTAAGATGCATGCATCTGATGCTGGAGACCATCCCCGACGTCCCACCCCAGACAAACATACTGTGAGTAGCCTTTCCCTTTTATTCTCTTTCCTACCTGGCTGGTCTTTAGGAAAAGGAAGGAAAAATGCAAAGCAAAAGGCGTGCTTTTAACTCTTTTATTTTTGTTTTTTCCCTGCAAATTTTCTGTGTTGCGGATTGTTTCGTGTTTTTAGAGCATAAAATTGAAACTGCTGCTTTTGGCATCAGTGAATAGTTAGCAGAGCAATCGAGGAAATAACAAAAAAAAAATAGGAATAACGCCAGTGCAATCACTAGAAGACTGCTTTGGAGAGTCAAAGGTCATAAATGTTAAATTGTGCTTGTAGAGAAGGACACAGTTTTATTTGAAAGCTTTGAATGTGGATATGTATGAGAGGGAGGGAATTAAGTGCTTCAAGCTTTTGTCTCTACAAAGAAAAAGCACTTTGTAATAAATATAACCCCATTTCTTTCCTAGGGCATAGGTTCTGAACTACTTAAGCCAAACTTAAAGTATTATTTGGAATGCAAAAGTTGTGGCAACTCACAGATTTTGGGTTTTTTTTTAAGGCTGACTCTGCCTTTTGGAGAGCAAACTGCTGTCTGAGTCCCTCGAATAGAAAAGGTGCAAGAAAAGGACATGCAAAATGTAGAGACCCCTGAGTAGTTTTTATTAGCACACATAGAAGAGCACTTTCCTGGGGCTCTGTAGCAGTTGGTTCTAAACTTAGCAGTGGCTTTAAGATGCAGTGACGTGTTACAGAATTCTTCTCTCGGTGTTACTTTTATCTGATCCCTCCATTTGGAAGACCTTTTTTTTTTGTAAACAGGAGGAAAGAATTGTCAAATATTTATCATCCTGTGCCTAAGTGAACGGTGACTGTAAGCCTTGTTCAGCACCAGTGGGCTGGGGAGCCTTCCCTGTGCCTGTAACAACTGCATCTGGTCTCAGCCAGAACATCTACGTGTCTCTGCTGGCTTCTCAGGACCATGTTGTGACCAGGATGGTGGCATCTCCGTTGCCCACCCATCCAGGTGGGCTTTGGTGGATGAACATGCAGAGGTTCTGGCGTTAGGAGCCCACGAGGAGAAGTCTGCACTTGTTCCAGGTTATGTTGGTGAGGAAGCTGATGGCACCTGGGTGCTCCCTGACGTGGGACCGAGCAGAACCTGGGCCTGCTTTGCCCCTGGGCTTGCCCTTGGATGGTTATTGTGCAGTGCCAGCCCGAGCGGTGCCGTGTGGGTCATCGCAGGGTGTGCGGGTCACAGCCCTCTGCTTTCAGGAGCAGCACTGAGTCTGTCCAAGTGGTCACCAGGCCTTTCTCCCTTAGAGACTGAGAGAATAATGCATTTAAAGTTCATTAGCACTCCTTGGTTTTAGCAGAATATTCTGTTTCTTCTTACTTAAACATGGGTTTTATTGGGGAAAAGTGTTTGTTTTGCCATCACAATCAAGACATTTCTGAGCTCTAGGAGCTTAATTTCTATATTCAAAACAAGGCAGCATTTACTTTTGCCCTGGACAAGTGTGTTGCCTGTAATTTTGAGATTACAGGAAGATTTTGAGATTACAGCCAGATTTTGAGGTAGAAAGTGGGCAATGCAGGACTCAGTTGCCTTGGTCAAGCCCAGGTTGCAGGCTGCTGCTAAATGGTCAATATTTTGCATTACTTAACCATTAGGAAAGCTGTTTTATTTAGTTGAACGTGACAGGCGTGGGTTTCCATGGGAAAGGAGGATTTTGAACATTCAAATGGGATGATGCTAGCAAAGGTGTGAGATACAGAAGCAGTAAAACTCCCAGATGAGAGGGCTTGCTTTAGAGACAGACATTTTTGCAGGAGATCTGTGTCTTGCTTGTTCTCTTCTCAAGCTGTCTGTATAATTAAAAGCAAAGCCCATACTGATAAACAATGTTCCCCATAAACACAGGGTAATATGAGCCTGTTAAGTATTTTCTGTTGGCAGATCATGTGCCTTTGTATGGTGTGTGGCAAGCAAGAATACTTTTCCTGGCTATCTCGAGGATCTAATGTATGTAAAAGCACTTGCAGCCAGCATCCCATTGTATCTCTTATAAATAGATTTTGGGTATAAATAGATTTTGAATAATTAAATTTTTTTAATTGTGAAAAAGCAAAGAATGCTGCTTAACCAAGGCCCAGACTGCTGCAGCCTTTTGGTATGTTGATCTTTCCCCTGGGAGGGGAGCCGCAGTGTGAGCACTGAGGACCGTGGCCAGAGCAGATCATGGAGGTACTCGGAGCAGCAAATGCAGAATTCCGATATTTTCGCGCTGGTCACGGGCGGCGAGAGGACGAGCTCTGCTGCAGCCCCACGGAGAGCCGCGGTTCCCAGGTGGGCTCTGCTTCACGTTTGCCCCTTGTTGCCCCCCATACTGGGTGCCCCCTCTCTCTGATAGCCCCTGGGCAATAGTGGTCCAAGTTGCTGAGCTCTCTCCTCGACAGGCACCCTTGGCCGGTGGCCCCTTGGGGCTGCAGCCAACTGGCCGAGCCCGGAGCATCCCGGAGCGACGCCGGCCTTGGCCCCAGCTCCGGGATTGATGAGCTGTGACCGGCTCCTTGGGTTCCCACTTCCCTCCTCCCTTCCCCAGCCCCAGCTGGGTGCAGCTGAGGATCTGGCCCCACGCTTGGCTTTAGCAAGAGACTATTTATCTTTGGTAACGAAATCTGCTCGTTTTATCCTCAGCAGAGAACAGGATGGCAGCAATGGCTACGTGTGTACAGATAAGTTAAGCTATAAAAATTCATGGTGTATAACTGCAAATGTATTTTGGCTGCTGTCTGTTCGGCTGGAACATGATTATCCAGATGTGATGTGCTGGTTGCTGCTGGGATTCGAGCGCTTCTCCTAGCCAGCAGCCCAAAGGAGGGAACAGCTGGGAAACACACACAGAAAATTTCAATAGGTCTTTAACCTTCGAAGTCATTTGTTCTGCAGTTTGACATTTAAAACAATAAACCCTGAAAACATGTGGGCATGAGAAGAAGAAATCCGTGGAAAGAAGTTGCCCTCTGGCTGGCAGCTGATGGATTCCAATCCAATTATCCATGGGTTATTCTTGTCTTTATTTTTTGTTTCCTGGCATGATGCATAGCCCATAAGGAATGAGCACTTCCCGAGGAGCATAGCTGAGGGCACAAGTGAGGAAGGCCTGATACGTGGGAACTGAAGACACTGCTGGCGTGGACTGAAGATGCCCCAGTTGTTCAGAGACCTGCTCGTAATGGGGCAGCGTGAGCGTCTCCAGTTGCACGAGGTTTGATTCCTTGCAGCGTTGCATGGCCCTGGATGCAGCGAGTGGTCACTGGGACATGTGGCTCCCGTTGCAGTCCCTGTCACGGGCTTCAGAGTGAAGATGGGCTTAGTCATTTCCTCTACGTGCTCGTCTTGTACTTAGTCATTAAACATAGAGCCCCACGGCCTGTGTGTGCCAGGTGTCATCCCTTCCTGGCTGCTCTTACTGAGCTGTAAGTGAGCCTCAGGAAACCTTCCAGAGGTGGCCAAAGTCCTTTGCACGTCCTGTTTATAAAAGTCTCCCCACCAGACGGAAAACGGAGAGGGAAGATACTCAAAACGTTTTTGGCTCCCTTTGGAAAAACATCCCAGAGTCTTTTGATAAAACATCTTAGCTCTTGAGATTGTAGTTATCTATCTCATCTGTTCTTCGAAGGCAGGATTTCTAAACTGTGGTGTCTCATGTGCTTCCAGCTTGAGTATTTGCATTTTCCCTGGCTACCCCGAGCTGCTCCAGATCCTTTGCTGAAGGACAAAATTGCTGTGTTCTTTAAGGGAGCTTCCTCGGAGTGGGGTAGAGCAGTGGGATGGAGAAGCAGGTCCTTTTTTTGGTGACAGGATGGGTTTGTATGCTGGATGAGCACTGCATTTGTGGTCTTTTTTTAAAAAAAAAAAAGTCTGCCAGCCATGCTATAAGAGAACTAATGTTAAAGAATGCAGCTGACTGCAGCTGGGAAGATGTGCCTTGGTTCGTCAGGAAGGCAGATGCACCTTAATGCTCTGAAACCTCCTGCTGCTGCTTCTGGGGCAGTGCCAGGATGCAGCTTGGGAATAACAGAAGTTTCCTGATTTTTTTTTTTTTTTCTAAGCAATAACCCACATAAGCACTAGGAAATCTGCATTAAGTTAAGAGAGCCCTGCTCTTCGCTGACATCAGTACTCGAGAACAGACTTGGCTGATTTGATGAGGATCAGACTCTAATCTTCATAAGGGCTGTTAATACCTAACAGGCCAAATTATCTGGGTTTGTCCAGGTCACAGTTTGCTGTGTGATCTCCCAACCCGAGTGTGAATCGAGGGGCAGAACTGTGTTTTGGAGCTGCTTGCTTTGCTTTGAACGACCCCAGGGCTTGCACAGACACCCACAGCACTGGGGCGAGCCCAGAACCAGGGGGAGCAGCACGGTTTGATCACTATAGTCCCACCCTAAGTGCCCCAAGCCCCTCTGAGAACCTCACCTCTGTGTGTGGGTGCCGAAAATTAACAAAAATCAGGTCTTGGGAATGCCTGTGGTAGCATCTTAATTAAAATCTAGCGTGCCTGTTGTTGTACCTTTAAATGCAAGCGGGACAACACAGTACAGAACAGCAGCCTGTTCTGCAGTGCAAGGGTCTCTGCGTTTGCACATCTTTCTTTTGTGTTTCATCCTTGCTATTATTGTCTAGTTTAATGGTATTTCCAAGCTGAACATGTTTTCTTCTCTCTCTTCACTCTTCAGCAGTCCTATATTGATGTTTCGAGCTGATATACCCCCAAAATAGCAAATGTTTGGGGAGGCAAAAAAGAAAAACAGCAACAAAACCCAGTCCTTAGTCTCCCTGTGGCCTCCTCATCTGTCTAGCAGGGATGATGAAGCTCAGCTGTCCACGCAGGGTTTCGGAGAAGGAGACTGTCATTTATTAAAGCCATTTGGGGACTCGCGTATGGGATGGACATTCCTGTATGAGCTGGGAAGCCGATGACAGCGGGTCTGCAAGTCTTCACTTCCATCTCAGCCAGACTGGTTTCCAGTCCTGGAACTGCGATAGTCCAGAACTGTCGCAGCTTGGCAGCACAGGGGAACCTGCGGAGCAGATTCTGACGTTCTGCAGAGAAGTGAAGGCAAATGAGCATCTTCTGACAAGTGCTCTGGCGCATCTTACAAATGGCACAATTTAAAATTATGTTTAGGATATTTTTCACTCCCGCCTTCCCAGGGAAATACTTGAAGGAACCTCAATGTCCTGAGCACTTAGCCCTGTTTGTAAAACAACCGTTCCTGTCTGTGGCTTTGCTCGTGGTGATTGAGTGTCTGCCACGTTCTAGTTCTCAGTTAAATGGTCCAGAGCGACCAGCATCTTTGCTGCACATATTCTGAATGTAAAAGGTGCTTGAATGAAACACACTCACTAGTTTCCATAGAACTGCAGTGAAATATGTCTTGTAGTCGGTTATCTGCTTAGGTGGCTTGGTGAAATATAATGTAAAAGCGTAAATAGATTAAACAGAGATGGAAATTTATCATAAAAGCCACTGATTGCTTTGCATGCTATAAACACTGTCAGGTATTCAGCACAGTGATCTGAGGAAGAGCTTTTCTGTCCAAAGCTTGAGAAGGTCGAAAGACGGGGGTGTCGTTGCCTTGCAAAGACCTGCTCCCCAGGCCACGTGCAATTCTATCATCCTTGCAAGGGCCCCATGTGGGATTGATTCAGCATCCATTGCAAAAATGAGGCATTTCAGTAGCAGATCCCGGTTTATCCATGTATTACAACCTAATTACCTGTCTGGGCTGGGGTGCTTGGGCCTAAGGATTTTGTTTTGAGCCTCTCATAGTGGTGTTGCTGGGAGGGATCAGTATTGAGTAACGCAGGGCAGCTGCTGTCCCTGGCCTCTGCACCTGGCTGAAAGTAGGAGAAGATCTGGGATCCTTTAGCAGGAGATAGACCTGGTCCTTGCAGGAGGTTACCTTGTAATCCCAGACCACAGGCCTTGAGAACATGAGTGAGTTAATCCCAAGGGATTTTTATTATTATTATTTTCCATTTTGCAGATTCCAAGGTGAAAAGAAGCAGGTGGGAATGAGGGAGTGCAGCTGTTCGTATCCAAAGCAGCTGGAATGGGCTGGCACAGGAGAAGCTGTGTGGTGGGTCCCGATGAACAGCACGTTTCTGAGTTAAAAGAAATGTCGAGTTTTCAATGTGAGCCGCCTGGGAACAGCAAGAGAGAGGAGGGACGAGCTCTGAAGGAGAAGCTCTGAGGCAAAAACACAGCGGGAGGAGGTTCCCAGGGCAGCCCTACCTTGCATTTCTTCACAGATGAGCCTCAGGCAAAGGCAAGGCTTGGTGGAAAAGCCTACTGATGAGTCAAAGTGAAGTTTTATATGCGTTGGTAGGGAGGAAGGTGCAAGCTCCTCTTGGGACACCTTGGGAATTCTTTGCTGTGCAGAGACACCCAACCCAGGCTGTTTACTGCTCTCTTGGATACAGGGCGCTGACAAGGCTCAAGGAGGCACCTAGACCATCCTTCTGCCTTCAGGACAGGTTCAGCACCACGTAATGCGTGTGCAGCTGATGTCTGCCTCACCTGCAGTCTCAGGGTTTCATTAACTTTGCTGGTCAAGATATATATTTTTTAATCTGAATATTATTGCAATTTTAGCCAATGCCCATTTGCCCTTTGCTGTTTGTGACCCTAGTTTGACAATGTTATTGTCTTCTCCTCACCTCTCGGTGCTTTTCTGTGTGAATCAAGCCATCGCAGACCATCCCCACTGCTTTCCTCTGGATTCTCTTCACTTATTTGACATTGGGGTGGGAATGATTGCAGTTGTCTTTGCTTACTTGAATAGTTTATTAGTTTATTTATTTTTGCTTGCAATTTGTAACCCAAAGTGGTGTTTTACACTCCCCTGCCTGCTCCCCTCTGCCCTTCATGAGCATGACCAGCCTCAGCCCCGACCCAGGTGCATTTCTCTTGTGTGTGTGTTGGGTTTCCCATTACCTGCAGCAGCTGCCTGGGCTAATTACCCCGTGCTTTACAGCCCCTCGTGGGATGCAGAGTTTGTGCCTGCGTGTTGCGGTGTATAAATCAAGTTTGCATTTCTTCCCCTCTTCTCGTGCTCTGGTCTTTCCTCATTTCCCTTAATGAGGCCGTGGAGAATAGTCAGTGAATTGTGCTATCACCTTTGCTGGGGTTTAATTGTGTCTGGCTTCATGGAGTCAGCCGTTGCCTTGAAAAATCTGCACGTGTATCATCAAATTCCCATCGTCGGGGAGGAGGGCTATGTAAAATCACCCTCAGACAGAGAGGAGTGAGGAACATATATTTGGAGCAATAAAAACCAAGCACAAAAGGAAATGTCAGTGGTAAAGCTACTGTTAAAAATCGCAGTTCTGGAAGGTGATCTTTTGGGACTGCAGTTTGCAATAGAAGGTTTCACGTAAGCTGTGATTTAAACACTTATTTTTTAGTGTTGGAGCGGTATTCTCTCCTGCCTTCTGGCTCTTCACCATGTAGCACTTAAAGCTAACAAAGGGAAGAGACTGCACTTTAAATTATTCTTACTCTTAAGCTTCTGAGAAGTTTTCAGAAAAATTTCTGAGAAACTACAGAAACACAAGCAAAAAGAAAACTTTGTGTCATGCATTTCATTGTGATCAATGCTCTTGTTTTTAAAAACGGGGTATAAGGAGGCAGAGATTTAATACTTTAATCTGAGTTAAATAAAAAGGAGGTATTTTCTGTCTAAATATATCAAGTAAAGGGTATTCATGCTAGAAAATGGAAAATAACCTGCTTTGCAAGCTGTTCAGCTGAAGAAACATTATATCTTAAATAAAAATCAGCTGTACTTATTGTTTATCCTCCTCTTGAGCACTTGCCCAAAGACGTTTCAGCTGCCTTGGAAACTCACTTTCATCTCCTGTAAAGCTACCTGCAATGAATGTTCCCCTTTCTCATCTTAATTTACTCAGGTCAAGATTCCTAATGGTGCTTTTTCTAAAAATAAATGCAGAAATCGTAGCTCTTTGCAGAATGCTTCGTTTAAGCTGTGATTCCAAGTGCTCTGTAACTTGCCACCAGAATGAAAGGCATTTCAGTCTGTTGGCTGCTTTCCCCCACTTAAAACAAGTGCCCTTAAATGGCTGTTTTAAACAGAGAAATAGCTGTGTATTCCCTAAATGTGACAGATAGGCAGCATAGGAGAAAAGTAATTATTGTTGTGCTTTGGATCAAAACTGGCAGCAGGAAAACATTTGTCAGTCTTCTGCAATTTGCTGCAATGTGCTGGACCATGGAAGGTGCCAGATCCATGCACGTTGCCTATAGAAGGGTTTCTACTTGGTTAACCAGGTTAAACCACTTAGCTCTTATTTTATTATCTCATTAGCAATCAAAAAACATGTTTTAGGGTTCCAAGTTGATGTAGTTACATGGACAGCCCTTGAAATTTGCCAGAATCCCCTGGACTCCACTAACTCTAATTGAAGTTGGCACACATTGGAAATGCAGGCAGCGATAAGCTGTTCTGAGTCTTGGAGCAGAGCATGAAATGCTTGTTATATGAGGTTATTTGATCAGAATTAACCATTTCAGGGCAAGGATAATTTTGCTAGGGCCCTAAAAAATGGGCTCGCCCAGTTATGTGCATTCCTGCACAGAGCAGCTGAGATGCTTGTGTAATTGCACGCGAACTTGGGTTGTTGATGGGTCAATAGACCTTGTCCAGGAGTCTTGTAAATGATCTTGTGTCCTTTCAGTCTTCAGTTTCCTATGAAACGAGTGTAGATTTGGTAAATGTGGGGCTGTCTCTGCTGCTGGCCAACTTTACAAACCAGCAGCCCTTCAACCATCTCTCCTCTCCTCCTTCACCCCTTTCCCTGGATCTTTATTTCTCTGGTTCTTGCAGACCTGATACAACCGCCTCTCCCAGCACCCTTCCTTCTGTGGGAGATACTGATTGCTGATGGTTCATTTTTATTGTGTGTGCCCTGATTTTATTTTCTGCTTTCAGAGATTTACGTTTCAACCGCATCAAGGAGATAAAACCTGGAGCCTTCAGGAAACTGAAGAACCTCAACACGCTGTAAGTTCTGCTCCTCCTCCCCTTCTTCCAGGTGCTGTGTCCTTACTGTTTTGAGAAAGGAAGGAGTCTGAAAATGAGGCCATCGAGGCTTTGAAGGCAAGGGGCTGGTTTAATTCCAATAGGATCCACCCTATTCCCTCACTGTCTGGTTCAAGACTGCTTCATTTACAGTGTTGGAAAGTTTGAATATAAGTAATACTATGGTAAGGATAGCCGTTTATTACATACATTGGTACTAACCTCTGTAATCACTTAAAGATGGCCCTCGTCTTTTGGGTTATTTCAGCCAAGTTGTGTATATCCAGCTGAAGCTTTCTGTGCAAAATTCCCTCCATTCTGCCCTGGATCATGTTTCTTACCATTTTCAATTAAATGCACAGTTTAATAACTTCCATTTTGGCAATTAAACTATCATCTCTAATTTTTTTTCTGGTGCATGTTACTGCCTAAGAGTGTTTCAGCAGATATGGCTTTAGAGTAGCCTGTAAAAACAGCTCTGGCCTGCACTCAAGAGAGCAGAGTGATGCATTAAAAGCTTCTTCCTTTCCATGGCCTCTCCAAATGCCTCAGCTCGTTCGACAGGATTTTTACTGAAGTGCTGGTGCATCCTTCCCATTGCCTCCGTGGCACTACGCCTTTCCAGGGATATATGCCAGGATAAATGCTTGTACCCACCTCGCAGCAGAGTGGAATGCGAAAAGACCCAGTTCTTACCGAACAGGGGCACCACATGTGTGTGATACCCTACCAAGCACTTTACTCCCAAGTTTCTCACTCTGCTAGAGGGAAATAGTGGGAGCCTGGTAATGCTCTCTGGTAATGCTGAGGGTATGAAGACAGATTGGAGTAAATCCGTACCATGCAGCTAAGGAGCTGGAAGCAAAGCAGCTCCCAAAGCGGACACAGGAGCTGTGTCAGCACCGTGCTGTGCTTAATTGACCTGTTGAGGATCTGAGCTGATTATTCAAGATGTAGCCTGGCACTAACGGGGCTGTAGGATTTCCAGGTTCAGGCTAGAATCTCTCTGTTGAGCAAATCAGCCCAGGAGTCTGCACTGCCTGATAGGAGTGTTGGTGTCGCCTGCTTCTTATGTTCTTGGTCCCGAATGGTAAGAGAGAGTCTGGATTAAATTTCCCTTTTTGGCCTCGAGAGAACTGAAGACCTGAATCCAGTAAAGATTGAGATTATGAAAGGAAGACTTGGGCTATGAGAAGTTCAGTGTAGTGTAAGAGGTTGTTCAAAGAGTAGAAATACAGCAGGAGAGACCTGCTTAGTAGCTGTCTCTTACATTTTTGAGTGGTGAAGACAGACTGTGGTGTCTGTCAAAATGGGATGGACATACTCTTGATATTTGATCTTGTCTTTGATCTTGATGGACTGGACCTTGCTGTTCTTGCTATTTGGCCTATGAGGGCGTGTGGGAGAAAGGAGATGCAGCCCAGTTTAGGAAAGGCTCCGTCATGCTCGAGAACTAGAATTAGCAGAAAGTGCTGGAGCTGGGGCCAGTTCAGCCCTGCGGGTCTGGTGAGAAGTCTGCATCGCTCAGTGCGCTCAGCACTGCTCATGGGCCAACAGAAACTTCAAATAAGCAGACTGAGTGTGTGTCATTCTCACTCTACCTTTTATTTAATCTTTGCTTGGCTTTAAATTAAAACTGGAGCAGAATTCAGCTCTGGAAGCATAGGGCAGATGGTAGGAACAAATTTCCAGGGTTGTTGAATTGAGTCTTCTGCAGTCATCCCGAGGGATGAGGTACTGGGGCTGCTTCTGCAGTGACTTTGGGAGCAATAGGGACAGTTTGTGAGGACAATGGAGCACTGTTCTGACAAAGTAAGATATATTTGTGTTTGCTAAAAATCAGCCTTTTTTTTTTGTGAATGAAGCCCTTCCACTTACATAGCACTTCACATTCTGTCTTGTGTTTCTCATTTTGGCCAGCAAACTGAGAAATCAGTTATTCTCACACTTGCAGAAGTTAACTCCCACACATGAGGAACTTGATAACTCAGAGAGAGACAGATCTCACACTCCTCGTGCAAGTTTCTTTCAAGGAACTGTGGTTAGTCCAATTCCCACATCAAAACTGGAAAGAGCTGAAGAAGCTGCTGATGTTTGTTAGATGATAGACCTTTGCCTGAGGATGTGCATAGGGTTTGAAGGGATAAAGGGAATAGATCCTTAGAAGTCCCTGAGGGGCTTATTGGGAAAATTTGGCTGGAGTATTTGAACTGAGAGGTTTAGGGGACAGAGGTTCCACACACAAGAGCTCTGAGCTCACAGCTTTC
>JAVCKT010024544.1:0-32341 GCA_032273925.1 Rhynchotus rufescens | reverse complement strand
TGAGCTCACAGCTCTCTGCCATGAGAGTTATGGAATTAAATGCTGCTTAAACAAATACATCCTTTAAAGAGAGCTTTTCTCTTTTTAGCAATGCTTTAACCTGGCAGAGGAAGGGCAGCAGATTCTGGTGACGTTTCTGCTCTGCATCTCTATTCAGACAGGATGGCTGCAATATATCCACATTTTGACGGCTTGTAAACCGCCCTGGTAAGGAGAGCTCGTAGGCTGCACTGCAGGGAGAGGGAAGCAGAGAGGTGAGTTGGGAGACTGGCAGAAAAGGAGCCTGCCAGGAATATCCAGGGGGGCTTTTAAACAGCCTGAGGGAAGTTGAGACCTTCCCCTGGCTCTTCTCTCTGCTTTTCTCTGCCTGGCACAGGAGAGTTGATAAATTAGAGAGCACTTCTTTAAAATTAAAAGCAGGAGCCCCGCGTGTCTGTGGGAGAGTTATGATCACTGGATGCTGCTGGCTGGAGACTCCTGGCAGCACCACAGACAATGAGTGATTTTCTTAAACACTGCAACCCCGAGAGCTTGATACCAGCTCCCTGCACCACTGGGTGTCCCAGGGAAGTCCCCAGCACCCAAAGGTCTCATAGTGACAAGGTTTAGCATAGCAGGGAGAGGGAAGGGAAAAAACATCTCAAATGCCATCCACAAAATCCAGTCAATGCCTCCACGGTTGTTTTGCTGGGATTTCCCCAAGCCGGCCAGATCACTAAACCCAGCCTTGGCTCGCAGCAGCTGGGGAAGAGAGCAAACCCAGAGCAAGCCCTTGGTGAGGCCGAGCATCTCCAGGCTTTCTGGTTTTCACTCCCTTAGGTCATTTTTGGATGGAGCTGGATGATTCCACGCCTGCATTTCCATCCCCTTATGTGATCCCGCAGAGGGTCAGCACCCTGCCACGGTGACCTAACCAGTCAACTTGCTCTTTTTCAAAACAGGGCTCTTGCAGCCACGGCCAAATGTTTGCAGCCTGCTTGGATCTCTGCAGCGTCATCTGCAGAAACTTCCAGCCCTGAGACCAAAGCCGTATTTCCTAATTTCCCTGACAGGCTTTTTGTTTCCCTGCCTGGGGAGCAGTGAAGGTGCCTCTGTCCCTTCGCCTCTGGGATCAAAGTTGCTCTCCTGCTTATGGGAAATGGCAATTCCAGATTGTTTTCTCACCAAGAGAGGACGTATGGCTGCATTAGGCTAACAGCTTCTCTCCCTTTAAATAGACAACATGATGATTTCTACTAATGGTATGAAGGAAAAATATAGTTTTTATGTCGCAATGGTTGTAGCATGCGGTTTGTCGAATGAAAAGAGGAAAGGCTACGCATTTTGAGTCTGAATTCCCTACTGTCTCATCATTTAATGCATTCAAAATAGAAAAGCGACTCAAAATGCAGCTTAAGCCTGTGCTTGGCATCCATGAGATAGGGTGGGGAAGGAGAAAGGAGAGGCAGTCGAGACATAAAACCAAAAGGAAACTCAATTGGAAATGTTCTGGTAGGGAATTTGGGCCAGATTTCACGCCGTTTGTAGATCTCAGACCTCACAGAAGAGTTTAGCGGGAATAAAACTTACCTGATGAAGTTCACCTACCCATTTTGAGCCCAGTTCACCAGGTTGCATGTAGAGGAGAGCCACACCATTGTGCTGGCTTTTGATTAGCTCAAAGCAAAAGCTTTCCTATCCTTTTTAGTTTGCTGTGCTTGAGGATATCCTTAAGACACGGGTAGATAATGATCTTACCAGCATCTCTCTGCCAGATCTGTTTTCCCAGCACATCTGGTTAACAGTAGATTTTTAACTTTTGGTATAAGTAGGAATTTGGGAGTTTTGCTGTTGATTTCAGCTGGCATCAATACCAAGGTCTTGCAAACCATAGCCAGCATTTTGTACCCCTTTTTCCCCATGGCATCTAAAATCTTCCTAGGACCCAGAAGTGCCATCTTGGCTACTGATTCTCTTAAAGCAGCTTTTTGAATCTACTCACCTTGACCAGTACAGAGCAGGTTTTCTGCCACATGCTGAGGTTTTTGTTTGGTTATTTTATTTTTATTTATTTTATTTTTATTAAGAAATGCCAAGGCCGATCTTTTTCATTCTCATTGTCGTTTCAAGCAATAATTCAATCCGTACCAAACTAAAAGTTCACTGCAAAGTTATTTCATTACATCCCTGTCTGGCTCAGCGTTCTCCACTCTGTGGAATATGACAGACTTCATAAATTGTCTCACTTCTGAGCATATTCCAGGCCGTATCCCTCTATTACAGCAGGGAATCCTGAGACAGGAAACAGCGATGGCTTCTTCCATACACGTTTTAACATTTAATCAGGCAGCGGATGATTTTTTTAAGTATCAGATGATGAGATAAGAGGCTTGGGTGCTGCCTGCAGCTTGAGCTTCCACAGTTTGTCGTATTTGGCTCTGCTCGCTGATTCCATCCCCTTCGCTGTCCTAAACAGCTGATACAACAAAACAGACCAGGTTAATGCTTTAAAAGCAGCAGAATTCAGCCACGCAACGTGTTGCAATTTAAAATCCCCCTTGGACGTCGGCGCTGGCCTGAACCCCCTGTGTTAAGAGAAGCAAGGGCAGACGGAGGCGCTCCAAAGTCGCATCCTCGGGGACACTCGGGATGTCGCCGTCCCTGGGGACACGGAGGGCTGGCAGCACTCGGGGACAGGTGCCGCTTCCCCAGGCCCAGGGCAGAGCTGGCGCTCGTTTATCAGCCCGTGGAGCCTCCTCAGAAGTGGGGCCAGGACCAAAGAAGAGGGAACAAGCTGCCGCCTCTGCCTCCTGGCTCCGGATGAAAGGCGAGAGGGCAGGGAAGGAGCCCGCGCGGCCGCTGCTCCTCTTGTCTCTGTGCTGGGGGGAAACAGACCCCGGCTCCCTCCCGCACGGCTTTCCAGCAGGTTTTTTCCAGTCCTCGCGTGTTCCATCACCAAACAAACCCCCGGGTTGGTTGTCGGGGGCTGTATCTCCGTCCAACGCTTCTGGCGGGCAAAGCAGGATGAAATGTTCCCAGGGCTTGACATCATTTTTGCGTTCTTATGAGTGAAATGAGGCTATTTAGCCTCAGCCATGTGTCTCGAGCCATTGCTTCCAGCTGTGGAGAGACTTTCTAGCAGCTTTAGGCTCTTCAGGCTCCTCATCTGCAGCCCTCGCCAGCCCCAGCTTGGCAACGGCACCCAACTCCAGGGAGATTTTTCTCAAACCCTTATTGCTCTGGCTTCCAATGCCTGAGTCTTTTTGCCTTTTAAGTTTTCTTAGGTGCTTTTGGGGCCCTTAGTTTAATAATCTACCCGAGAACAAGCCGATGGAGGGTTGTGCAGCCCAGGTGGCTGACGGTAACTTGTGCAGCTGCCATAACAGGTATGTGTTTCTGAGATCTTATCTTCGGGTGCCTGAGGTGTTTCTTTGTTTTCCTCTCTCCTTTCTCCTCCTTTTTCCCACACTTTTTCTTTCATTGTTCTCCACCTCCTCGTCTTCTCCTTCCATCTCTTACCCCTGCAAACTGTTCTCAGAGAGTGAACTTCGCTCGTAGTGCCAAGGGCTGCACGTTGCCCCATTTATCCTTTTTTTTCTCCAGCAAAGGGTGCAGAAAATTGCTGCTTCCTGCTGGGAATGCTCTGAGCTGTGTTCTCACATGCTCTCGGATGGCAAGTCATTTCTGAGGAACACAGCTATCTCCAAAAGGGAGAGAGAATCGACTTCCAAAGCAAGCAGTGCCACAGCCGGGACGGCTGAGACCTTTTGTGTTGATTTGACCAATATCTTAAGGTCTGGCTGCTGAGTCTTTCCTGCAAACCAGGAAAACAAATCCTTGCAATACACAGTCCCAGTTCTTCACTCGCTTCATATCTGCATTTAGGAATTCCATAAATAAGTATATCCTGCAAAGTCCTTGCTGGGAGCCCTCGGTCTATAAAACGCAGCATCTCTGTGGCTGCAGCAAGGCTCCCAGATCCAGACATCGGTGGGACACCACGGTGAAGGACCCGCAGGAGAACAGTTAGGCAGCCACGATGAATAGTTCAATGTCATCTATTAAAGAGCTATTTATAAGTGATTTGTTTAGTTTCCTTAGCGTTGGGCTTGGCAGTGGCTGCAGGGGAGGTTTTTGCAGCGTTCAGACATGTGGCTTTGGTCCTGCACGCACGGGGTGGCTCTGACAAAGGCAAACAAGCATTTTTGGCCGTTGGCACGCGGAGGCTTTTGCAAGCACAGTCATGGCAACTGCACATACAAGGCAGGGGCTGCTTGCCAGTGCAACGTTATCCGTGGCTTTTATATTAAAATCTGGCCTAGGGATCTCTAGATGGAAGGAGATTCTTTCTAAATAGCTTTGGAAGTCTGATCTGTGTTATTTATTTTTGGTTTGTACATGTTTGTATATCAACTTACTAGATCACAGAACAGTCTGTTATCATTTCAGAATTCCCATAGCCTATGAAATAGCATTTTAAAATTGCTTACTCTCTTGAAAATTGGCTACCCATGCCCCTGCTTGTGCTTTATTAATTAATGTAACCCTGCACCTTCAAAAGCAATCACAGTTGTACAAAAATGACAGCAATGTTTTAATTTGGTCCTCCCATTTCCTTCTATCCCTTTGTCTCCCTTCCCTTCACTCCTTTCCTGGGCAAAGTTGTAACCTTTGCATGAAAGTCACTGTGGAAAAATGTCAAGAAATACTTTTGACCACGGTATGTGTAGGAAGCTCTTGGCACCTTTACATGAGAGATGGATCAAGAATTCTTAAAATAATCATCCAGGAGCTCAAATGTCACAAGTCTCAGGCGTGCAGAATTTATGTGTTGCATTTTACCTTCTTGTTTTGGAACAGACTGCTGAACAACAACATGATAAAACAAATTGTGAGAAGATCCTTTGAAGATCTGGAGAACTTGAAATACCTGTGAGTTGGCAGCTTTTAAACCTCTCTGAAACTTGAAAGCTTTTAACCCCTCACCAGTCAGAAACCTACCGTCTGTGCTCAGAATTTCTAGATGATAATGGCACAACTATAAAGTAACATTTGAAAAGCTCTGCTTTGGAGATTCATAGCTCTTTCCTGTTTCTTTTTAAATAAAACTGCTGACCAATTATTCTATGCTTTTTGCTCCTTCTTTTGAAAGCTACCTTTACAAAAATGAAATCCAGAGTATCCAGCAACACGCCTTCCATGGGCTCCGGTCTCTGGAACAGCTGTAAGTACAAATAAGCATCATTTTTATTTTATTAGGAGTGTAATGTGCTTCAGAGCTGTCTTAGTGGCTCAGAACAAAAGCTCCTCTAACCCAGCTCTGTGTTTCCAGCAGTGGAGAGTACCAGATACTTATCAAGGAGTAAGATAAGGTTTCCACTGTTTTATCCTCCACCTTTGCAAGTCTGGTCTGACTTCATGTCCAGGTGGCTGGTCCCAGTACTGATTTAGGTTAGTTAATACTGAGGACTCTCCCTGCTGACATCCCATATGCTTTCCTTTGACCCTAAGCCTCTAGAGCATAGGGAGAGCCCAGCTGTGCTTGGGTTATGTCCAAAGACAAGTTCCTTATGAAGGAAGTAATAGCCTGTAGCATGGCTTGAAAGAGAAGACTGTTGGCCTGTTATGTCTACATCTGCTCTGCACTCCTGGAGGCGAGCCTGGGATCTGTCCCTGTGCTTGAACTGAGAGTGCCAGCTCAGTTCTCTTTTTATTCCAGTCTTTACTGAAAGTGAACGAAGGCAGTGCAAGCTGAAAGCTGGGTATTTATGAAAGCTATCAGGGTGGTGGTGTTCGTGTGCTTTAAAGCAATTGGAAATTCAAGCTAAGGGAAGATGACTGAGATATCAAACAAAGTAAAGACCTTCCTTCTAAGCTACATGGCACGCTGGGGATGAAAGGAGCCTGGCGTGTTTTGCTGGCAGCTGGATCCTGTAGCAATGACGCCCTAGCATTCCTTAATTACTCCCCTTCCACATGTCTGATCGGTGGTGTTTGTCCAGTCAAGAGAATTCGGGGCTTTCATTTATTTATTTACTTATACCTTCAGTGCTCTGTGCTCAAGAGGAGATGAAAAGAGCAAGGTCTACATCTTCTAACATGTCTTCATGTACAGGGTCATAGTGAATCCCTGCTGTATATGTGCCTGTGAGAGTGGGTGCTGGAAGCATAGGGATTATTTGAATGTGTCAGAGGAGAGAGACTAAACATGATTCCTTTTGAATGCATGGATCACCATGGCATTCCAGTCCTATAAACACCAAAGGCAGTGTTTACAGGACTGGAATGTAACTACTTGTTTTGTTGTGCAGGGAATAGCTTATTCTCCACACTGACAGCAGTTGAGTTAAAATGGAAAGCATAGGCAAGTTTAATGACAGGGGTGCTACCAGCTTTGGGTACAACATGTATTTTCACCAGCCAGCTAAGCAAAGAGAAAACCTAAGAGGCAGATACTGGCCAGCTCTGCACAGAGAGGAGATGTTGCTGGCCCCAGTTATATTTTTGTCTAGTGAACACACTGGACCTGGAAACATGAATAAAAAGGAAAAGAAAGAAACACAAAACCCAACAAACAACCCTCTGAAAGGTCTGTCTGTTTTCAGCCTCTCAGACGGGCACGGTTCCAAAAGAATTAGGTTTGCTCAAATCCTACCCCCTTTCTCTGTACGCCACAAGGCAGCTTTTCAAGAAAAAAATATAAGCTGATTGATGGACGGTATCAGATGCTTTTCTCAAGGTCCAAAGTAATGACAGCAGACATCTGAGACTTATTAGAGGACACACATTTCCCTTTCCCCCAGCTCTGTGCTCCACGGCAGCATCTGAGTCACTGTGTCTTGGTTTATGTTGTGATAGTGAAGCATTTATCAGGGCCTATTCCATTATAAAATCACACAGCCGTGTGGTGGCTTCTGCAATTACTTCCCAAAGCAGTTGGCTCCACTAGCAGAGTGCATTTTCTTAGGTCCATGACTAATCCGTGTCCACAGTGAAATCCATGGCTGTGTGAAATAAGGGAGAGGAGTCTGGGTGACTTTGAAACCATGTTAAAACCCATCTGAAAGTCAAGAATGTGTTAATCAGACCAGCTGATGTCACAGGCAACGTGGAGCCTCAAATATTTGGATGTGTGTTGTTATGGAGACCCCAGGTTTCCATTACTGATGGTAAGGACTAATGCAGAAGTCCCTCCCTACTTCTGAACAACAGGCCACACTGGAGATTTTTAGTGGAACTAAAATCATCAGCCTCCATTTCCTCCTTTTGCAAAGGAAATCTCAGCAAATCCATGATTCCACATGGAAATGTTGCAATTCCTAGTTTGGGAACAGGTGCCTTATAGTAAGGCTACTTCTTCCTCCATGACCAAAAACATATTGGACACCAGGAGAAAGACAGACCAAATTCCCTTATGGTAGTGAGATTCCTTTATGATAGGAGATAGTGACTCCATGAACAGCAGATTCTTTCTCAATCTTAACCATATAACAGGTAGTTCATAGTGATAGTGATGGTCCTAGGTTTGAGAGAAGAACTTAGAAAATCTATCCTGCTATGTATGGGGTTTACAGTTTATTAAGAGAAAGACTAATGCAAAACAGAGGAAAAAGAGGGGCTGGATGCTTTTTTCATGTGGGAATTGGAGGCACTGAAGAGAATGATGACTCCTAAGAGGCTGCTCTGAGGTGTGTGATGACCAATTAGTGATCATTGGTAGATGGATCTGGAAAGATCTTCTATTTTTTTTATGTTGTAATGTACAGCTCTGTCCTTTGTGATTCTCTCTGTGACAGTTACCTGCATTTCAACAATCTGGAAACCCTGGAGCCAGAGACTTTCAGTGACCTGTCTAAACTTGAAAGGCTGTGAGTAAAGATGGGAATTTGCCTGTGAATAGTTATTCTCACCTACTAGGGGGACAAAAAAACACCTGGTTTTGTGGAATAGTGATGTTTCTGTAGCTTTATTCCAGAATCTTACCAGGACTTTATTTGTATGAGGTATTGAATGGAGAGAAATGCAGAAAAGAATATCCTTAAATGAGGAAACTTTATGTACTTGTGAAGTGTACAGATTGTTGAGATTACGAAGGGAATTTCCCATGTCGTGTTATGTTCACGTTTCCACATAAATAGGGATAAATCTACAGAAATCCCTACAGTTGGCCAAATTGTATTAAAACACTGCAGCTTTACTCTGGCTTTAAGGTCAACATTAGTCACTACTGGGCAGTGTAGATGAAAAATAAAAGGGTGGAAATGGAACAAAGTCAGAAAAAAAAATCTGTCAAGAAAAACATGTTTCCTTCTTGAAAACAGCTAGGAAAGTAATATCTGTGTCTCTTGCTCCCTGGTATTGCCTATGGTAATACTGTAGCCACGAGGAAAAAGTTCAAGTGAAGGTTTTCACCCTGCCCTGAAACCAGCAAAACTCTCTGCTCTGCAAAAACATACCTTAAATCCACGTGTGCTGGAGAAAAATATCATGGGATCGAAACACTCCTCAGAAAATTCAGACCTGGATCCAATACACTGTGGCTGATCTCAGGCTGGGTATTGGATCCAAAAAAGAATTAAATCTACGTTTCAGGGGCAGTGTTGTCAGGATCCCAGCCGGGCAGCCAGGCTGAGCTTGTGGGTATGCTCGTATATCCCTATGATTGCCCTGGAGCTGCACTGCTTTTCTGTGTTTTTCCTGTTCCACTATTTAATTAAATTACTTCCTATGTTTTGTTAATGTGCTTTTATGAGTTTTAGGTAACTAAATGTCACCCTCCCTTAAGAAAATGGAGAGTTAATTAGTCCTTGCTGGTCCTCAAGGGTGCACTTTAGTTTGATTAGTTTTTTCCTAAGAAATAGGAATCTTATCTGTGCCTAAAACTCTGATGTTTTCCCTTGCCTTTTTCAGAGGTGAGCTTTGCACTTTGGGTGCAGGGAAACATAAAAATGTCTAACACCAGATTTACACAGGGGTTTGTTTAAGAGCTGCACCAAGTTGGGGCACACACTGCCTAGCCTCTTCTGCTGGAGTCTTGCTTTAGTGACTGCATTGTAAAATTTCCCTATATTATGTGAGGGGAAAAAGAGAAAAGGTCCTTTCTGCACAGGGGCTGACCCTGGCACAGAAAACATAGGGTGGGTCCGGTCTGCAGGGATTTTATGCCCTTTCTCCTCCCTTTGCAGAGCATGCAGCAGATTAAGGGTCCAGTTTAAATCTGTTGCATCACATCTTGAGTCACCATTTCCACCCACACCCACTTTTGCTGGGGTCTCCTGCATTGCACTCTCCTGCAAATGAATGAAATCTCCATAGCCCACGGAAACAAACACAGTAAATTTTAAATCTGAGCTCCGCTTTGACGAGCAGCGTTTTTATTTAAACTGAGTCTTGACCTAGGATGTTATCATCCGTGTAGTGTAAATAATGAATAATGCTTTGGCATGGGCTCTTCCATTACAGATTCTTGCACAACAATAAAATCTCTAGGATTCATCCAGGGACGTTCTCTCAACTGGAATCCCTCAAACGACTGTGAGTACAAAACATTGCCTGCAAAGAGCAGTTGTTTATCTTTGGTCAGATGGCCAGGAGCTGAGGGAAAGTCTGCCTCTCTGGCAAAGAATCTTGTTGTTGCACTTCTGAGACCACTCTTAATTATATTAAATGGTTAGGATTGGATGTGAGAGCTCATTTAAGCAGCTAGGAGTTTCTTCCTGCAGGTGTCTAATTATAATTGAACCGTAATCTTCTTAGAGCTCAATAATGCAACAGGAAATTTTTCCTGGAAAGTCTTCACAGCTCTCTGCTGTCCTACATGACTGGGGCCCATAAAAAAAGCATCATTAAGAACTTGGAAAGTCCAGGTCGCAGATATGACCTCAGTCATGACTTCAGATCAATGTATTCACATGGAAGGAAAACGATAGCTGTAAATGGAAGTCTTGTTTGTAGAGGCTGCAAATACTCAGAAGGTTGCCAGGGTGCACAGTGCTTATCCGTGCCCTTATGTGTTATTCCCTCTTAACCTTAGCGTCTCATATGCTTGCTTTTTGCTTGCTTAAATCCTTCAGAGCTCAGCTCTGTTTGTCTTTTATAATCTCTGGAAATGAATTCTGTGACCAGTTTTTGGGAAAGAAGCAAAAACTGAAGAATTCTGGGGTTCTGCCATGACTTTGCACTGCAAGAGAATAATATGTTTCTCGCTGCAGCCTTCCCTGCTCTCTGCAAGTAGGAACAGTCTGTCGTGTTACTTTAACAGATAATAACTTGTGAAAAATTGTCTCTGTGTCAGAGAGAAAAAGGTAGGTTTACAGAATGCTGCACTGTGGCATTGCGTGAGATCTCCAATTCTCAACTGTCTGTCTAGTAAAATAGAATGGTTTTCTTTTTAAGATGGTCAAGACCCATCTACAGCAAAGCTCCCAGTGGGGAAGAAGCATCAACTGATTTCTCTGCAGTTTCTTCCATCCTTATACCTAGCACTGAACATAGTAATGAAGTCAGTGGAAGGAGAAGCATGGGTGGACAGGGAGGTCACCCTTGCAATCACTCACCAGTGGCTCTGGCATATTTTGCCAGTGATAAAAAGTTCTTTCCAGCCATGCAGAAAGGATAGAACGTCTAGCAATCGGCCACAGAAAAAGATAGACCCAAACCCTGCTAAAATCTTTGGAGAGTCTTTTTTACTGATTTCAGTGTACTCTTGTTAATGGCTTATGCCAGTGGACTGTCACATTTCAGTTATTCACTCTGTGTTTATCTGAATATGTGAAGTCTTTTGCTCTTTCTTTGGCTGGGAAATAAAAATAAAAATGTGTGCTTGTTTTTGTGCTCATACAAATAAGCTGTGAATTTAAATTTTAGCACCTGAACAGTTAGTTGCACCATTTTCAGTTTCAAGGCAGGTGAAATATCTGCACGTTATGCAGTGATATTTGAACTCAGGGTAAAAGAATGCAGAGAAATGCAACATGGGCAGCACTGTCTGCCACTTACAGAATTCAGCAAGGGCTGAAATCTCCATCCTGTAGGAAACTTCAATATTTCAGTGTCTCTTTTTGCCTAAAATTAACATCAGTGTTGCATAGTTGACCTTAGAAGAATAACTTGCATTTGAGACTGAAATAGCTGGTGAATTCTATTTGTTTCTGAACACAAGGAAAAGTTCTGACCTGGTTAAAGGTACTATTAAAACGCTGTCAGAATGAAACATCTTGAATTTCTGCTTGGGTATCACTGAAGTGGGGAATAGCAGCCAAGAGATGCTTCGTTTGGATGACCGAGTGATGTACGAGGGGAGGCAGAGGAGCGGGCAGGAGGCTGGGAAATAATTATTTAATGATTTTTTTTTCCTCTCCATCTCGCAGGCGGCTGGATTCCAACGCGCTGCTCTGCGACTGCGACCTGATGTGGCTGGCGGAGCTGCTGAAGAAGTCCATGGAGCAGGGCAGCCTCCAGACGGCCGCCACGTGCGAGGCTCCCAGGGAGTTGCACGGCCGCTCCATCGTCACCCTCACGGCCCAGGAGTTCCACTGCGGTGAGTGAACCCCAAATCGCCGTCCCCCCAAACAGCTCCAGCAAGGAGAGGGTCTAGGGAGAGCCCCTGGGGTCACAGGGACCCACACTCCCTCACTGGGACATTCAAGGGACATTCAACCCTGCACAAGGGTTGTCCCTGGCATCCACGTGGTGCCAGGCTTCCTTAGCCAGGCTTCCTTAGCCATTAATATAAATTTGTTCTGGTTTGTGCATGGTGCACAGTGGGATCTCTGTCAAATTAGCCAGGGCACCTGGTGGGAAGATTTTGCTGGCACCGGGCTTTTGTGCTGGTGTGGTGCCAGCTGTAGGAAGACAAATGATACGTAATTCAGCATTAAATTCTAACGATGCAGCCAGCTGATATCTGAGTCAGTATGAAGCCTGCTGGCAAAATGTTAACCCACTGTTTTTAGCAGGTGTGAGCCAGCTGAGCACATCTGGATCAGCACTTCTGATCACGTAGCTCTACTGGTTTTGATCCACTACTGGAGTCCCAAAAACCACTTACTTGCCATTAACTTAGTCTATGGTGTAAGAGCACCAGCCATTCACTAGAAAGTGGCAGGTTCTCAGTCTTCACAGTAATCTAGTTGGCTTTCTTGGGTTATTAGTGAACATAAAGTGCATGAATAAGTGCTCTTCTGAATCAAGGTCAAGGGCTCCGAAGCATGTATGTAAACTTCCCATTTTAACACAACCTTAGCATATTTAACTTGCTTAGGACAACATCTTCAAACAAAGTATGTATTGAATTAGCCATAGATGACTTCTGGCTGGAGAAGACAGTGGTGTGGACTGTAGGGTTTGCATTAATGTTCTTTGTGCTACCTAGAATGGGTTGTGTTAAAATGATCTTTTGCAGAGAGCCCTCGCATCACCTCGGAGCCCCACGACGTTGATGTCCACTTGGGAAACACTGTTTATTTCACCTGCAGGGCGGAGGGCAACCCAAAGCCTGCCATTATATGGCTGCACAACAAGTAAGTCCCACACAGTGAGCCCTGGGGTAGCAAAAGTTTCTACCAAGTGTCAAACTCTTCAGCTACTGCTCATAATTAAAAAAACAAAACAAAACACTTCATTCAACATAAAAAAGAAGAAATGAATATTCCATAAATTGTATTTACCTTCCTTTCAATAGTGTTCTCTGGTGCTTGTGTGATCCAAGTGGTGTTTTCATCTCCATTTACAATATTTCATCTCCATTTGAAATGAATTCCAAGAGTTTATTTTTTATTTATTTTTTTTTAAACTGCTGAAGTGATTTTTGCCCTTGGGTCCAAATGGAAAGTCACAGTGTTTGACTGAAAGATGCATACTGCAAAGCAGCCTATAGATTAATGTTCTGTACAGCAACACAGAAAAAATATATGGCTTTTGTAGGTGCCAAAGCATTTCTGGGGAATGTTGCACAATAAAATATTCTGTGCTTGAGCAGTTGCCCATTGTGGAAGTGAAGTTCCTTAGCTGCTTTACGAGCTCCTTATCTAGGGGAGCCTGAATGGGGCCTAGATATTAATAAAAATGATCAATGTATGATCCCCACGCTAACTCCCTGCTAGGCAAAGTTTCAGCACAGAGCACAAGTTTATGGCTGAGTTAAGTCCCCTGGCAGGAGGGTTTTGTTAGGGAAATGCTGGCAAGCTCCCAATGACAGCATTGTAAGAGGGGTAATGATAATAAATGCTCCCCAGACTAGGTATGACTACAATGAGGAGATACCAGGGGAATTAAATAAGTGCCCAGCAAGCATATTGGTTTGCCTAGTGGATTCAGCCTTTGTCCTAGGCGGGGGAGGTTCCTTCTCTCTTATGAATCATTTGCAGCCATCCAAGATTTCTCTGTGCTGGGACAAATGGGATGCAGCAAGGGGACCGTCTGTCACGGGCTGGATTCCAGGAGTTGCAGGTCATTGTAGAAAGAAAGAAGATATTTCACAGCTCTCCGACCTTGGCGAGGAGTCCAAACTGTGTCGAGGTCCCATGGTGAATTACTCAGAGCTCTCTGCCCCCTGAGGCTTTGAGCCTTGCTCAGATAGACATGGCTGCACACAATGGCTATATTAATTCATTACTATACTTAATTTTAGTAAATAATGAGAAGAAACTTCCAGGCCTAGATGTCCTGACAACAGCAACAATACTTTTGCATGGGAACAGTATTCTCCCAATGGGCTGTTAATGTCCTAAATAGTTGGTGGTAATAGAAAGAGTGGCGCACACACAGGGAGTAAATCATATTTGGAACTTAATTTCAGCACTCTACATCGTAACTCCTGCTATGAATTTCATGAAGTCTCAGAATAGCTCCAGGGCTCACCAGCTTACTACAATGCATGCAAAGCCTTCCCTGTCCCCTGATACCTGGTAGGAAGAACACTGGTCTCTTCTCCTTCCAAATTTACCCTCCTTGTGGCTGTTTTGCAGTAACGAGATTGACATGAAAGATGACAACCGCCTCAACCTGCTGCAGGATGGAACCTTGATGATCCAGAACACCAAGGAGTCGGACAAGGGCGTCTACCAGTGCATGGCCAAGAACATAGCTGGGGAGGTCAAGACGCAGGGAGTCGTTCTGCGCTACTTTGGCACCCCCTGTAATGAGCTTTGCCTGCTTTGGAAGGCCTGGTTTGGGTTTTGGGCCTGAAAATGGAGCTAGGCAGGTGGAATCGCCGTTTGCATGTGGCAAATGGTTCTTGGTGTGTGGGGCAGAAAGTGGCTAAGAGCCAAGTGGGCTGAGCTGTGGTGGTTCTTCATGGGAGTGAGAAAACGGGGGGTTAGAAAGTGAAGGTGGTTTGGGACAGGGGAGAGAATTTAGGGGTTGGGGAGAGGTCTGCAGCACTGAAGTGTCAAAGGTGTTAGTAGTCCGTGACAGAGGAAGAAAACAAAACGAAGGAAGTAGTGCTGTGGGAATTATTCCCACTGAGGATTTGGAGGACAGTGAAGAGTACCTGGACTGCAAGGAGAGTCCAAGGCACTTGTGTCCCTAAGCAGGTAGGCAGCTTCTGGCTTCTGAAGCTCTCCGTTTCCTTCCAGCCAAGCCCACATTTGTGATCCAGCCGCAGAACACCGAAGTGCTGGTTGGGGAAAGCGTCACCTTGGAGTGTGGGGTCTCTGGGCACCCCAACCCGCGCATCAGCTGGACGCTGGGCACAGGCTCCCCTTTACCACAGGACTCCCGTTTTACCATCACGGGCTCTGGAGGGCTCTACATTCAGAACGTCACCTTCTCGGACCAGGGGCAGTACAACTGCAATGCCAGCAACACCGAGGGCTCCATCCAGGCCACTGCCAACATCATAGTGCAAGGTGAGGACTCCCTGGGCTAAACAGTCAGTGGGGGTTCGTATAAGCTGTGACCAGTTTGGTTCCCTATAACTCCAAATAAATTCAAGCTTGTTGTGTGATTTTTTTCTTAATTTTTTTTTTTCTCCTATTGCTCTGTCGTTGTTTCCGTTGCTTCCTCCTTCAGATTCTCCCAGGTTTCTCGTGATCCCCACCGACCAGGCGGTCACTGAGGGGCAAAGTGTGGATTTCCCCTGCTCTGCTGAGGGTCACCCTCCGCCTGTTATTACCTGGACAAGGGCAGGTACTTCCTCGCTTGTCTTGGGCTTTCTTTCTCTTCCATGGCACCCGCTGTAGTTGTGGATGAAAACAGTTAAGCTGCTGATCCAGGGCAATGAGTTACGGTAATGACACCCTACAGATGTTGAGCTAATAAACGCCACAGCACAGACCTTAGGTCAATAAGATTATTGTTAAATATTGGGGAAGGAAAGTACGCTTTTAGGTCTCTGACAACCAAAGTCATCATTTAGGAAGGAAGCAGTGTGCATTTTTTTGTCCACATGGACCCTCAAAACCTTGAACTTCCTCCTGGTCTCGCCTCGTTTGTAAGGACAACGTTTAGACAAGCCAGGCTGGTGGGTATCCCTTGTGCACCAACTCCCCGTCACTGTCATTGATTTTGTCCTCTTGGAGACAGTGTGGCAGGAGAGCAACAGTTCACCATTGATGCAGTCTGCAGTTTCTTTTTGCTTAAGAAAAAGCACATTTGGCCAACAGGTGGTGGTGAACTTTTGAAGCCTCCGGTGGCTGTTAGCTCTGGTTCCACTGACTTGATCCCATCTAACACTTTCTGGGACAGAAGCCAATGTTTGGCCCAAAGGCCCTCCAACTTTTCCTCATGCTTCACAAGCCATAATTAATGGTTCAGTGCTGTGAAGAATTCGTGGCTATTGTATTCCAGCTTCCCCAGCAATAGCCCTGACACCGAGCTAGGAAGGACCAGCTCAAATTCTTTTGCACCAGCACATTCTCCATCTCCTTTAACCTATTCCATTCCACTGTCCAGATTTCAGAAGATACCTCTGAGAGAGAGGGATTGAAAGGAGCACAGTGACAAGAATGAGGATTAATAAAACTGTTTTGTAACCAGGTTTGGCGGCTCACTCAGCAAAGGTTAACTAAATTTTACAGTGCTCTAGTAGAAGACTCGCTAAGAGGAGGGCAAAAGGAGGAGAAATGATGGGATGTAGCTCATTGAAAACCACTCTTAATAGTGTACAAAGAAATCGGATTTCTTTTGGTATTAGAGATGACTAAATTGCAAACCCCTTGGTTTACAGCAAAACCGAATATTTTACAAAGATTATCAGTAGGCTGAAAAGGGCAAAAATTTTCAGTAGGCTGCAAAGTGAAAAGTTTTGATCCAATAAATATATAACAAGCACTTAATCTGCTTTTTTTTTGTTTGTTTTTAACTGAGCAGGTGGCCCTTTGCCAAGTGACCGGAGACACAGCATCCTCTCCACGGGTACCCTGCGGGTGATGAGGGTAGCGCTCCACGACCAAGGCCAGTACGAGTGCCACGCTATCAGTGCCATCGGCGTGAAGAGCCTCCCCGTACAGCTCTCCGTGACCCCCAGAGGTAAGCCGGTGGAAGCCAGAGATTGGGAGTAATTAGGGCGGCAAATGGATTTCATTAAGTCGATGTTATGCTAAATAATGCACTGTCTGACACGGCAAAGAAATGCCCTAATTCCCCTGAGATGTGATGTTGCTTTTGCATAGGAGCAGAAGGCCAGCCATGAAAGCTGGTGGTAAACTTTAACAAGTTTTCCAGTTGTAAGTTATAAATTGGAAGAAGCTACTTTAGTTTTCATTACTTTATTTACTTATTTATTTATTTTGTCTAGAAGGTAGATAGTTGCAGGAATTAAACCCATCTGATGTGGTTAGCAAAAGGGAGAAGGGACCGTATCAATCTGCATCAGAAAAAATAAACTTTAGGGCAAGATTTGTATGATCGGAAGTAACTAGTTACATTGACAAGTTATCACCCATCAGAGGATCGATGATATCTGACCAGCTGAGTGACAAATGAAGATGTGGGCTTTGTAATGTGTTTGGGAGTTTCTTTTATGAGCAATGATTTTGGTAAAGAATAGGAAACAGGATATTTGTTGGAGACTTTGAAGAAAATTTTATTAATTACATTCTTGTGCTTTGTCTTTTGATTTTATTCATAATTTTTGGCTTTTCTACAAAATGAATTGTACTATTTTTTAAATTAAATATTCTGCAGAAAAAAAAAAGCAATTACCAATGAGATTTACTTCTGGTTCAGATATATATTTGTCTTAAACATTAACTACTACTAAAATGTAGTTCAACCTAAATTCAGGTGTTCTAGAATCAGGCCTTCATAAACACAAGTCACGCAGAAATTCTTTCATGTTTTTATTTTCTCTTTTTTCTTCCCATGTCAATGATCTTTCTCACCAAGAAAACATCCCTGCTGTTTGAAAAACATGCTAGAATTTTACCAGTGGTAAACTGCAGAGAAGGAAAACAGCTAGAAACATGGGAAAGTGGGGATGCTTCAGATGAAGAATTCCCAAATCACTCCAAGACCAGGGGGACTGATATGATTCATTAGTCTGATTTGACCGACCCATTCCATACAGCCTCATACAGTAATCCCTGCATCACTTCACTATAGTTATTCCAGCTAGAATATCTCTTCTAGAAAATCTTTGACTTAAAGATTCTGATATATCTCAGCTTAGGACAATCACATAGGAATACGAATGGTAGCAGAAAATCATGAATGTAAATTCACTGTGCTCTTGCAACAGTGCAAATTACCTGGCAGCTTGACTTCCTGATAGTGAGAGGGTTCAAGCAACGATGTGTCTCTCTTCCTCAAAGCACTTCTTGCTCTGGTGACATTTTTGCCTTTGTTGCACAGTGATCCCTGTGTTTCTTCATCCTCCTCAAGACATGGTGGCAGAGACGGGCCAGGATGTTGCTATTACCTGTGCTGCCCAAGGAGACCCACGACCCACCATAACCTGGGTCAAGGTAAGAGACTTATTTTACGCAATAGTTACCACCAACCTTGCACAATTCTCTGGTTAAACATCTCTCCCAGCAAAAGCACTTTGAAATGTTTAGACCAACTTTTCCGCTGAGTGTGTTTTTAAATGACTTAAAAGAAGGTTTATTTTTCTCAAGTTTGAAGCTGAGCAATGCAGATTTGCCTTTTTCTCTTGCTTTTCCTTCCAAAAAAAGTAATATCCTTCCAAACAACTGACCTTCCAGGCTGTTATTAACATTGTTTGGCTCTTCCTGGAAAGTACTAAAAAGATGATACTTTTAAAGTAACTAGTCCTTGTTTTGAGGCAGAAAACATACAGGCAGAAGTCAGATGTGATGCTTTTGTGTAATAATCCTGGCTGCCTCCAGCTTTGATGGTACAAAGCTGTGGTCGGTCAGAACCACACTGCACTTAGGCTACTGTTTTAAAAAATTAAATGGAGCTTTTCAGGCTTTGTCCTGCTGTGCCCACGACACCTGCAACCTTCTCTGGGACCTGTTTGCAGCACAGTCAGGCATGGAAGAAATTATAGAGAAAATGCAGGAGCCTGAGTTCTGCTGCAGAGGTCTCTTAGGGGTGATCTGCAGCTTGCCTTGGGCTCCAGCCTTGCAGTGAGTGCCTGCAGGCAGGTCAGGGTGAAGGAGCTGAACAAGAACGTCACTGCAGAGGGTTCAGCAAGGCAGGATCAGACTGCACTTTGGGATCTTCCTGGTTTTTCTGGAAGAGCAATGCTAACATCTGCTGGCCACACTAGTTAATCGCATCTGTCCGTGGGTGTGCTGGGATGCCCGGAGGCTCTGCGCCCGCTGGCACCTTGTTTTGTCGTTTGATCTTGCAACAGGACGGTATTCAGATCACCGAGAGTGGCAAGTTCCACGTAAGCCCAGATGGGACCCTTTCCATCCAAGACCTTGGCGTGGCTGATCAGGGCAGATACGAGTGCATAGCAAGAAACCCCTTTGGCTTCACCTCCAGCACGATGCAGCTCACCATCACTGGTAGAGTATCTCCTGAGACACTTTGGCACCTCCTCTCTTCTCTTGCTCTCGTGTAAGGAAGCAGTTATGCTCTATTGGTGCCTTTTCTTTGAAGGATAATTCTGTTAATTCCTTAGCGTTTTTATAGAGAGGCCAGTCACAGATGTGCTTGTAGTTCCTGCATCTCCATTAAGAGGCAGTAAGATATTAAAATGTGTTAACATGCTCACGAGTCACAGCCTGACCCTAACCTCGTGCACTAGGGGAGGAAGGCCAAGAGCAGCACTGTCGGTGCAAATGCGGGATTTTAAAAGCTCCCTTGGGGCTGGGAAATGATTCTCTAGGTCTCAAACTGCATCTCTTTGTACTAGGGGAGGCTAAACAGAAACTGTAATGAATAAATAAGAATTACTCTTCTGCTGATCAAATGAGAGAGAGGTCAAGTGTGGAAACTGCTTCTGGGGAGGATAAGGAAGAATTGATAAGGGGAAATTCAAAAGCAAGCAGTAAGGTTAAAAACTTCAGGAGAGGAGTATTTCTGAAGCACGCAGGAATAGCCAGTATGAATAGTGAGTAGCTTATTAGACAAATTTAATATCATGTTCTATACGGAGACTGTGTTCAAGGAGTTGAAGATAATCTGTATTTTTTTTTGTTATTTAAAATTATTCATAAGATAATTTCTATGATTTATGCCTCATTGGAACCTCATTTTCCAGTTTCCTGTTGCAGCCAAATGTAGCTAAAGGGACACTGGTTTGGTTAGCTGTGACAAACCAAAATAAGCAGGTATCTACAAAGTGCTGCAGCAACAGACTCCGTATGTGGGATACACAGATACCTCCCCGCCGAGTCACGGGTTTTGCTGTGGCTTTTCTATCAGTTAATTTCTCTTTCAGAATATTTAAAAGTTTCCTGTTGTTAATGTGGACAATGGTTAATGGCATTCTACATGGTGGAGTTACTATGATGCTTGTGTTGATAATCAGATTTTCTTGAGCTTGGAAGAGAGTTTAATAACAAAGTAAATAAAGAAATTGTTTTTCTCTCTCTGCCTTGGATAGCCATGGATGTTGGTCGGAGTGGTGACATGTTTGTAGCCACATCCCTACGGGAAGCCATCAGCAGTGTGGACTATGCCATTAATTCAACACGCACCGAGCTGTTTAGCAAGTAAGTGCCTGAAGGATCAAGATCTGAGACGTGAAGCAGAAGAGCAATAAGAGAGATGCTGAACGAAGCTTTTTGACATCTCATTTTATTGGTGACAATCTGTGATAAAAGCTACAGCCTTGCTTCAAGTCCTGGAGATTGAAGCTGCATCATGTAGATGTAAGAGTGAACTAAGGATTGACAGCAGGAAGATATTTGGGATTCTGAAAAGATCTTATAAATTAATATCACCTTCTGTGACACATATATGTGCTACATGCATTTGTCAGATGGGGTTGGCTCTAGAGACAGTGCATAGAAAAGAATCAGGATAGTTGTTTTGTAAATGCACCTGACATAGTGCAGGGTGAATAATAATATAATTATAGCCATTAATGAGAACTGACTTCCAAGCAAATGGAAATTCCCTCCTATCCAAAAATCAGCTCTTTTATTGAAGAGATGAACAGTTTCTGTTAAGACAAAAACCTCTGCTGTTAAAAAGTGAAAAATACTGTAGCAGGAAAAAAAAAAAAGAGGTGCTGAGGAAATCAAATGTGTGCATTTTCTGAGGAAAAAATGATCTGTGTTGAATGACCTACCATGTGCAGGCAAGCCACATCGTTCATACACACTAGGTTTTGAGGCTGAGCCCCAGACAAGGCTTAGAACTTGCCTGCTCCCTGCTGTCTCCCTGCTCTGAGCAACGTTCTCATTTTAATGTTTGTGCATCACCTTTGCTCCTTGCAACAGGCGCCCCAAGACTCCCAATGACCTTCTGGCCCTCTTCCGATACCCCCGAGACCCCTATACCATTGAAACAGCCCGGGCGGGTGAGATCTTTGAAAGAACCTTGCAGCTCATTCAGGAACACGTGCAGCAAGGCTTGATTGTGGATATGAATGTCACAGGTATGAAAGATGTATTGCCCCTCTGAATTCTGAGTAGATTTCTGAGAAAGATTTAAGTAAAACCACAGGAGGATAAAATGTGTGACATTGTAGAAGGAGCCTGTATCAGTGAGGAGCTTGTCAAGAAATGTGTTGTCGGGGTTGCAATCCTCTCTCTTGCATATAATGATTTTTGTAACAGCTGGAGGGCTGGTCTTGTGGTAACTGTACCCAAGTGGTAGTCAGGAAGCTGCAGTTCAGTTCTGCATTTTGCTAAGACTTCCTGAAGGGCTATGGAGGCCCTAATCCTTAAAAATATTCAGCCTTCCCTCCCATAATTTCCAAAGAGCGATGGGCACGTACCTGCCCTTATGGACCTGAGATTCAGTTTCTCTGCAGGGTGAGGAGAGACATTTCCTTTACGTTCTCAGGCACAGCACATTCCTACCTATACGTGCAGGTCGTCGTGTGCGCTGGGGCACGTAGCTATTTTGTGTGCCCGGATGCGTTGCAGCCTGCGAGGAGTCTCGCTGCAGGGAGCAGGGCTTAACATTTTAGGTTTCAATGTCTAGGCAGTTTATACTAAACTCTTTTCTCCTTTCTTCCCTCTCTTTGGGTCTGATGCAATCCAGCGTTTCATCTGCTTTGCAGAAATCACGTAGCAGAACCGAGATCAGGGCTCAGCTCTTCTTGCCCTCCAGGAATCCCAGCAGCTCCAGTGAGAGCGGGTAGGAGGGTGGCCGGAGCTCGGGTGGCCCCGCTCTCACACGTCGCTTTGGCTTCGTTACAGGCTACCGCTACAACGACTTGGTCTCCCCTCACTACCTGACCATGATCGCGAATCTCTCGGGCTGCTCTGCCCACCGCCGTACGCCCAACTGCTCCGATATCTGCTTCCACAAGAGGTACCGGACCCACGACGGCTCGTGCAACAACCTCCAGCACCCCATGTGGGGTGCGTCCCTCACGGCCTTCCAGAGGCTCCTCAAGCCAGCCTACCAGAATGGATTTAACCTCCCCCGGGGGTTTTCTTTGGCAGAAGACTCCAGGGACCTGCCCCTTCCATTGCCCCGCCTTGTCTCCACCGCCCTCATTGGCACTGAGACCATCACCCCAGATGACCAGTTCACTCACATGCTCATGCAGTGGGGCCAGTTTGTGGACCACGACATGGACCAGACGGTGGCAGCCATTAGCATGTCCCGTTTCTCGGATGGAGCGCCCTGCAGCGAGGTGTGCAGCAACGACCCTCCCTGCTTCTCCGTCATGATTCCTGCCAACGACCCCCGCGTGAGGAACGGGCGCTGCATGTTCTTCGTCCGCTCCAGCCCCGTGTGCGGCAGCGGGATGACCTCGCTGCTCATGAACTCTGTCTACGCCAGGGAGCAGATCAACCACTTGACCTCTTACATTGATGCCTCCAATGTTTACGGCAGCACGGAGCAGGAATCGCAGGAACTGAGGGATCTGAGCAACCAGAGTGGGTTGCTGAAGCAAGGGCAGGTTGTGCCCAGCTCGGGGAAGCACCTTCTTCCCTTCGCTGTGGGGCCGCCCACCGAGTGCATGAGGGACGAGAACGAGAGCCCTGTGCCGTGCTTCCTCGCTGGGGACCACCGTGCCAACGAGCAGCTGGGGCTCACGGCCATGCACACGCTCTGGTTCCGGGAGCACAACCGCGTCGCCCGCGAGCTCTCCACCCTCAATCCCCACTGGGATGGGGATCTCGTATATCACGAAGCACGGAAGATCGTGGGTGCCCAAATGCAACACGTCACCTACGCCCAGTGGCTTCCCAAGATTCTCGGGGAAGCTGGAATGAAGATGATGGGTGAGTACAAAGGCTACAACCCCAACATCAATGCAGGGATCCTCAATGCCTTTGCCACCGCTGCCTTCCGCTTTGGGCACACCTTGATCAACCCCATCCTATACCGGCTGAATGAAACCTTCCAGCCCATCCGCCAAGGCCACGTCCCCCTGCACAAGGCCTTCTTCTCCCCTTTCAGGATCACACAGGAGGGTGGGATTGACCCCCTCCTCCGCGGGCTGTTCGGGGTGCCTGGGAAAATGCGGGTACCTTCAGAACTCCTCAACATGGAGCTGACAGAGAAGCTCTTCTCGATGGCACACTCGGTCTCACTGGACTTGGCTGCTATCAACATCCAGAGAGGGCGAGACCATGGCATCCCACCTTACAATGATTTCAGGGTCTTCTGCAACCTCTCATCTGCACAGGAGTTTGAGGACCTCAGAAACGAGATAAAGAACTTGGAGATCAGGGAAAAGCTCAGGAGGTACGGTAGCCTGGCCAGCCTCGGAGGCATCACAATTCCTGAAAATCTGTTTCTGAAAAGTTACTGCTCTTCCTAGAGCATCCATCCAACAACTTTCCCCAGATATTACTGCCCACAGATGTTCAGATGGGATAATAGCTTTGCATTAAGAGTCGGGCAGGACATAATAGGTCTCCGCAAATGATCAGTCTGGTTCCGAGTGGAATGTCATCAGGGATTGGTGTGGTATAGTTTGGAAGCAGATTGAGCCTTGGAGCTATTTTCCGCTGAGACTCAATTGCATTTTATCTGCACTGGCTGATATTAGGTTACTCTTTCTAAGGTATATCCATTGTTTTTCAGATAAGACCATTAGAAATGTTGTCCAGATTAGTTCCTTGCGTACACATTCCTGTGATGGAATCAGGTTTCTTTTATCTTCCTTCTTTGACAGCCCCTTATCTTTTTTTATCTTTTATGCTGCAGCTTGTATGGAACTACCAAAAACATTGACCTCTTTCCAGCACTGATGGTGGAAGATCTTGTCCCTGGTACCAGAGTTGGACCAACACTGATGTGCCTTTTAACAACGCAGTTCAGAAGGCTGAGGGATGGAGACAGGTATTGTCGTTAGAGTCAACCCTAAGTCTTTGGTATTCTGTTTGGGAAGATGATTTCGATTCCACTGCAGGACATCCGACACTGTTGAGGTATGTCCAATGTCTCATGAAAATGCTAGAACATCTCCCAGGGAGCTTCATTCCCACTCCCATTTGCTGCTCATGCTAAAGTGACTCTTCTTGTCCTGGTGATGCACTTAGGGCAGGTGATTTGTGGGCCCACCAGCCCATGTCCTAACTGCTACAGTGGAGCTGTCTGAGCTCCAGGATTCCCCTGCAAGGGACTGTGTCTGGAGTAAGTAGTGTCTCTCTGCTGCTCAATTCAGCAGCTCACTGGGATTCATGAGAAACTGTCTTCATAGCTGTGCAAAGTCCTCCTACAGCACAGGCCCTGTTTGCAGTTTAACATGGCACAGGAAACTGGAATAGAAGCTCCTTTTGGCGGGGTCTGGGTGCTGTCACACAGTAGGGCAATGCTTCTCCCTCTTAGCCTCATTCTCCATCATTGTCTCGTGCTCTTGAGTCACGCTATTGATCTGCAAATCCTGTAGATTTTGGTACGAGAATCCTGGGGTCTTCACGCCAGCACAGCTGACTCAGATCAGACAGACGTCCCTTGCTCGTGTCATCTGTGACAACGGTGACCACATTCAGCAGCTCCAGAGAGACGTCTTCCAGGTGGCATCGTACCCACAGGGCATGGTTGGCTGTGAAGAGATTCCAGCGGTGGATCTCCGCTTGTGGCAGGACTGTTGTGAGGGTAGGAATGAGGCCGTTCTGGCACCATCTGACACGGGGATGATTCTGGGTGGCATTCCCGTTATATTGGCACCTTATGTGTCATGTCAGGAGCGGGGTGAATGACACACTTTTCTGTGGAAAGTAGAGCCACGTGTGAAGCAAATGAATGCAAAGAACAAAACCTGACTGAGTGTCCACATAGTTCAGGGCTTCTGTCTCACACAGCCGAGAGCTCGTGCTCAGAAGAGCCTGAAATGGGGCATGGGCACAGTGGTCCCTACACTGTACTGTGGCTGAGGAATTTTGAGCTAGAAAACAGCACTGTATTTAATCATGACTTGTGGATTCATCTTCTCACTGTCCTATCTGAGCCCTCTGCAATTCTGGCTGCCACAACATCCTTTGGCAACAAATCCTCCAGTTTGTTAATATGTGGAAGTCATAACCTCTCTCTTGGTGCGTTGCTAGCCTCGAGGCAGCTCACAGAGACCCCTGATACTGCTGCATGCTCCTTCCCCGATCATCTTTGTGCTATCTGGGAGTCTGTAAAACTCTGCTGTTAAGCAGCAGATCCTGCCGTGTCCATCCATGCTATGTTATGGATGCACTGACCAGCCAAGGCACGGTAATCCATGGATGGGAGCCCTGTATCCCTTTGCTGCCTCCTTTGTTCAAATGATGTGTTGAGGGTGGAGAGTAAAGGATGGCAGCACTGCTTTATTCACAAACAGTTCAAAATAGTTCAGTCTGAAGCATGAATGCTCATTCCAGATTCTCCCTCCCTTCCCCAGACTGCCAGACACGTGGACAGTTCAAGGCTCTTTCTCAGCGATTCAGAAGCAAGAGGTCTCCTGGATTCAGCTACCCAGAAGAAAACCCTTCCAAGCACAAGCCTGCACTTCCCAGGTCTGCTAGATCCATTTCTTATACCTCTGCTTTCTGAGGAGTATGAGAAGGTTGTAATAACTGAGTCCTCTTGGGCTTTTGAAACTGGCATTCTGCACTGAGGCCTGGAGATCAGGAGTGTTTCTTGGTGTCAGCTTCCTGGGATGGGAGGATCATTTTGCCTTCTGTAACATTTCCATTATGCTGTTTGTTTTCTGTCTCTAGAAATGAGGTGCCTTCTGCAAGCCCTTCCTCCAGAGAGAATCTCGAGTCCCTTGTGACCGAGCTAGAGAAGATGGTTGCTTCCCTACAGAAACAGGTAAAACTTTGCATTCCAGTATTTGCCTTCTATCGAGCCACACCATAAGCAGGATTTATCTGCAAGCTCCCAAGCATTTAAGAGCCAAACACAGCCCTCTGATCAGAGGGAGCGAGCAAGCAGGTATAGAAGAGGGAAAATAAGGAAAGTGGTGAAGCTAAGCTCATACCTCTACAACTGCAAGGTAAAATGCGAGTCTGAACCTCAGGAAAAGAGGCAGCTTGAGCTGGTGCAGTTAATTTGTATTTGGGACAGGTGAAAGAGCACCTGTGCAATCAATTCTGGCACCTCAGATGATGAATAGTAACTCATTTGTGTTTGCCTGAATGCCTCTCAGGTATTTGGCATGAGAAGGGCAGAATGCTCCTTTTAAAACTCCTGTTTTTTCCTGTGGTCCTTGACAGGTAAATGTACTAGAGAGTCAACTGAGGTGGCACCACAGAAACACTGGAGTGTATGGACGAGGGAAGAGGACCGGAGACAAATGGAGAAAAAGATGACCACGTTGCCTGTCCATACAAGGTCAGCAGGTTTGCTCTGAGCTGGGCTGGGGTCCAATGGGGGCATTGCTGAGCAGGTGGGACACCTGAGCAGTCTTCACCTACATAAACGACTGCTGTAGAAAGGAGTGGAGCAATCCAGTGATGAATGGGACGAGAGGTAATAGGCTTAAATGCAGCAGGTTGGACACCATTTCTAACAGTAATGATTAGTGACTCACTAAAATGGGTTGTCTGGGGACATGGAGGCATATCCATTCCTGGAGGTCTTTTAAGAACTGGTTTGGCAAAGATGGGGAAAGACTTAAGTATAGGACAGACTAGGACTTGGGACTCTGGATTTCTTCTAGCAATGCTTAGTACCACAACCCCCAGTCCTCTGTGGGGAGTGATAGCACAGAGCACAGTCATAGGGTAGATGGACTGGTTCCTCCTCAGGGACAAGGACACTTGGCAGATGGAGCAACCCCTCATTTGCTTATGCATTGGCAGAGATTTCCCCTGTGCAGACACTGAGTCACTCCGCACGTCTCTCCTGGGAGCACCGGTGCCTTCTTGGCTCAGCACTAGCCAAGGGACTGAGACTATTGAGGTGCACGTGTCAGGTCACCCTAAGCATGTGCCAACGTGGAGACTCCTGCTGCACTCACCAGTGGCAGGAAGGGACTCCAACGTGCTCATAGGAAGCTGCAAGTCCCAGTTTGCTGTATCGAGGGGCAATGGGGAAGCAGAACGAGCCCATCTTTCCCCAATGCAGCGGGTTTGCTTTCCTGTGCCGTTTCAGGTGCCCCATGACCTGCACTCCTACTGTCTCGGCCAGTCCAATCCCCAGCTGAAGGGCTCCAAACAGCAGTCTGCAAGACCCAGCCGTGCTCTGCCTCCTCCCTCGCCTCCCGTATGGCTCCCTGTCCCAGGACGACTGTGCTTCTGCCTGTACCGAACCCTCTGCACTGACTGTTTACCAGCCCCTGACTGTTCCTCCGCTCGTCTGGGGAATAAGCTGCCCCCTTGCTCTGCCTGCTTCGTGGTGGCAAAACTGCTAGTCTGTCAAGGTGCTACTTCCTACCACAGTCCCCAGCATGGGAAATGGAGGATAAATGAAGCCGTTTTAGTGCCACTGTTCCGCTTTTCTCTTTTCCCCATGCACTGCTGGCATCATCCACCACCACCCTGTCCCATAGCACCCAGGCTAAGCAACTTATGATGAGGCAAAGTCTCTCTTGGATAAACTATTCCCAAGTTTTGGTGCAAAGAAGCCCCGGGAGAAACCTTACTGTAGCTTAAAGAAAATAAACCAACACCAACCCCCAAACAAAGCCTCGATGACCCAGCGAGATGAACCCAACGCCCAGGCAATCTGGGCTAACCCACATTGGCACCGTTCGGGTGCCTCCCAACAGGATGCCCAAAACAGAAGCCCAACGGGGTGTCCCGCATTGCTGAGATCAGACCTTGGACTTCGCCAGGCACTTGGTAATGAGCGGAGCGTCCTCAATTACGTTGCCGTGTGAATGGATCTGATGCTCCGTGCCCAGGGCTAAGAAGCATCTTTTTTTCCTAAGCATGAACTGCATTCTCCAAGCTTCTCCCCCTTTGGGTTTTTAATTGGTTTTATGTTTCTCCTCTTCTTTCTCCCAAAAGGCTCATAGCTGGAAGATGTATTTAGAGTGTGAACATAACAGGACCTGAAACAGAACCTCAGATAATTAAATATAATGGGCGCTCTCATTAATGGAGGGGAGCTGCTGGTTTTCCACCAATTAGTCCGGGAGAACAGTGTGTGCAGTGCTGGACACATCGCTGAATGCCAAGTGCTCGCTCTGCTCATTGCTCCCAGGTGCTCTGCAACGAAGGCAGGACGGCGTGGCCGGCTTTGCTGCACGCGCATCGTGGCTTCGTTGCTCTTAGGAGGTGCTTTTCAGTGGTGCTAGGACCAACGTCCCTGTGCATCTACCACAGCCCCTAATCTGTGGACAGGTTTGATTTTAATGCATCAGTCCAAGCCACTTGCAGGGACTAAGAGAAATACTTGATTTGTTAGAAAATTTCCTTTTTTTCCCCTTTCCCTTACTGTGTCCTCCCTCCTTCCTTCCCATGGTGCAAGCATCTTCCCGTGGTGCAACTTTTATGAACATGCCTGTTCTTTCCTCCCTTTTTATTTTTTTTTAAGGTGTGTTATAGTTCCAAAGGGATTCAAAGCAGCAGGGATGCTCCTGGAATTTAATAGGAAAATAAAAAGATACTGGAAAAAGATGGTGAGGTATCAAGAGCCTCTTTCCTGGCGTGGGATTCTGAGCCGTACGTGCGCGTCCTGTGCAGATAGGAGGTTGCAGCGATGAGTGTGTGCTCTGCATGTCTGGTAGGTCCAGCTCAGAGGCAGTATTTAGTCCTCAGGGGTGTCTGTCATTTTCAAGGACTCTTTCATTTAGGTGCAAATCAAGATCCAAAGCTTCGCGCCTTATATACATCAGCAGCACTTGTCTGTCACTTGGACCACTAGAGAATCTAATCTGGCACAGGTTGATAAAGGTAAATAGTTCTGCAGCTTCCTTCTGCAAACCACAAGTTTGCCAAGTCCCCATTCAAAAGGGTGAGGTATAAATTGTCTGTGCTTGATCTAATCAGGTAGTCTCCCTACATGCATAAGCAAGCAGGACACTTTCCTGATGATAGAGCGTGACATGAGGGGTAGACTTGTCAGAAGTGCTGCAGGAATAAGCAGGAATGGGTGTCCTGCACCTTTGTCCTGTGCATTGCAAGCTCTGATGCCTCCCTGTTCCAAGAGATGAGCTAAAAGTGAGAGAAGTGCTTGAAATAACCAGAAGTTAAATTTGCAGTCAGTAAAATGCAGTCAGTAGGGCTGCATGCTGGGCAGATGGAGAGGACCCCAGGGCAGTTCTCCATCTATCCAAGAGCTTCTTTCTGGTAGGGAGGGAGCAGGACATTTTGTTCAAGCCTCCCAGTGCTGGGGAAGGATGGGAATGAGCCGATTCCAGATGCAGATGCTGAGATCTGGTTTCTGCAGCTTGTTTGACCATCATGGGACACTCAGGATGCTGCAGAGGGCAGCGCCCTGCTGCTTGCCCAGCCACGCACCAGGTTGCTCGTCACGTGCAGCATCTTCCTGTTTGTTTTTTTCTAATGTCCATGATTTTATTTGCTATAACAAAAATACCCTTTTGCAAATACCACGCCCAGGATGGTTTGCTGACTGGGTATCCTAAGGAGGGCTTTTCATCAAAAATGAACTTGCCCAAGTTTCTTGAGCAGCAGCCACATGTCTGCATGCCCAGCCATGCAGGGGAAAGGCTCCTTATGAGCACGAGCCTGGGCAGCAGGTCTGCAGAGCACGTCAGCTCCCTCCTAGGTTATTTCTCTGCTCTAACTCCTGCACGTCTGTGGGTGCAATCATTTTCTTGCGGAAAAAGCAAAACCACCTCCCCTCCCAGCCGAGTGCCATCAAGATCACTAAGTGGCGTCTGCCACTTGTCACAAGAGCTGCTTGAAGCACCGAGAGCCGCGTGTGCCGGTGCTCCGGCGACAAGCGCGAGGGCTTGAGAGCGCTCGTTAAAATAGTAATTAAGAAAAGAAACCAGGCGTGCTCCTTCCTGCTCCTTCGCGTGCAGCCAGCCGTCCCCACGAGCAGCCTCCAGCTGTGGCCGCCGCGCCAGATGTGCGGGCGTCTCCGCTGCGAGCGAAGCCGCCCCGCCTGCTGAGCTGGTTTCAGGTGCGGCGCGGGGAAGGTGCCGGGCGCCCAGGCGCGCCGGGATGCCCGCGCGGCCGCCCCGCTCCGCGGCCTCGGAGCGCCCGGAGCGCCGCGCTCCCTTCCCGCCGGGAATGGGGCGCTTGGCGCGGAAGCGCTTGACTTTCCTGACGTCCTTCTGGAAGAAGCTGCGGCCCCGCTCCGCTCGGGACGGCTGCTCCGTGGGGCGTTTCGCGCCCGACGACCGCGCGCCGGTGCCCTCGGAGGCGCCGTGCGCTGCCCGCTGCCCGGACACTGCTCTCCACGTCGCCCTGCACGGCTTCACCACCCACAGCGCCCGCGAGCTCGGCGTGAGCGTCCCTGGAAAGGAGGGCGAGTGCGTGCTGGCCGGGCAGCTGCCGGATGAAGCAGCCACGGGCTACGTCCCCACCACCTATGTGACCAACGTCAGCCAGGGAAGCAGCGCTCGCCGGCCGTGAGTACCGTGCTCGGCTCCGGCATCCGCGTGGGAAGGGGTTTTGTGCTGCAGGAGGAGGAGAGTGCCCCATTCTGGGCACTTCTAACTCGGTTTTGCCACGGGCTGAGCTGCCTTGTCCTCAGCATCCCGTGGGATTGTGGCTAGCGTGTATCCGACACCCCTTTACCCCTCTTTTCCGTGTGCTCCGCAGTTGTGCGGAGTTTCAGCAGGGCTGGGAATAACCCAGTGCTGCCTGCACGACCGGGGCGAGGAGGTTAGTGATTTCCTCTCTGTGGCACCGAAGAGTCCAGCAGGTTTCAGCATGTGCATGGTGTGGGCACATCCCTGTTCATCCCTGTGCCACATCCCCAACGGTGCTGTGGTCCCCGAATGCGTCACACTGGCATCCGGAATGAGCAACCAAACCTGCCCCTTTTCCCTGGGATTCGGTGGGAAATCCCAGCGCTGACGAGTTGCTGGGGAGGCAACTTGGGCTCTGCTTGTGCCCCGAGCTGGAGCTGTGTTGGAGTCAGAGAAGGCAGGTCTGGGCAAGCAAAGCCCTGGTGGGATTTGCTCATAGATGGGAAGATTGGCATTGACGTATGTGGCATTGATGGTCCAGCAGGGCTCGGTCACCTGCAGCCCCGGGGCTGCTCCTCATGTGGTTGTTGGGTGACAAGTGACAGTGCTTGACCCTGCTCTGGAGCTGAAGCAGCCCAAGGCTTTTGCAGAGGAGCTGGACCGCTGCTGGCCACGTCGCTGCTTTCCTCGTTAGAGGAAACGAGGCGGCAATTTGCACTTAGCCAGTTGCAATAAGGCCACATGTGCAAAGATTCAAAACCCACTAAATGCAGCATTCCTGAGCGCAGGGCTGCAGCAGCTCCAGGGGGGATGTGGGGTGTTTGTCACCTTTCCCTGGGATCATTTCGCACATCTGCCACCCGTTCCCGGACTCACCATTTCTGACCACCCTCTGCTCTCCCTTTGCAGCTGGTATTTCGGCAAGATGAGCCGGAGCGAAGCGGAGCAGCTCCTGCTGTCACCCCCCAACCAGCCCGGCTCCTTCCTCGTGCGGGACAGCGAGAGCAGCAAGGGCGAGTTCTCCCTCTCAGGTACCACCGCCCGGCACCGCGGAGCACTTAGAGGCTTGTGAGGAGAAACCAGGCACCCGCCGAGAGCTGCAGGAAGCCAAGGGAGGCTGCTGCGTGCTTGGAGAGGTCTGGATTGGGAAGCTCCTTGCTTGCCCATGGGTGCTGAAGGCCAGGAGCATCATCTAAAAATGATGCTGTTGCGGCACGCTTGCAGCTCCCGAGCTGCACACTAAATGCAGGGGTGGCTATCCGGGCTGTCCGGGTGAAAACACGCTGGAAAGGTGGCAGTAAATCCCGCGGGTGCTGGAAAAGCTGCCGGGAGGAGCCGGAGGAGGGGGGATGCTGAGGTGTCCGTGCTCCCGCCCGCAGTGCGCGCCCGCGGCGGCGTCAGCCACTTCCGCATCGGCCGCGGCCCCGGCGGGCGCCTGCACCTCCAGAGGGGCCGGCCCTTCGGCAGCATGGAGCAGCTGCTCGCCTTCTACGCGGCCAACTGCGCCGTGCTGCAGAGCCCGCTGCTGCAGCCCTGCGCGCCCGCGGTGCGTCCTGCGTGGCCCGTGTCCTCCCGTGTCCCGTGTCCTCTCGTGTCCCGCGTCCCGTGTCCTCCCGCGTCCCGTGTCCTCCTCCCGCATCCCACGTCCCATGTCCTCCCGCGTCCCGTGTCCTCCTGCATCCCGCGTCCTGTGTCCTCCTGCGTCCCGCGTCCCGTGTCCTCCCGTGTCCTCCCGTGTCCCTTATCCTCCTCCTGCATCCCATGTCCTCCCACATCCCTTGTCCTTCTCCCACATCCTGCTGCATCCTGCGTCCTCCCGCATCCCACCGTCTACCCACATCC
>JAVCKT010024542.1:0-51772 GCA_032273925.1 Rhynchotus rufescens | reverse complement strand
GTTCTCTGCGTCAGTCAGCAAGAACTGAGTGCGAAGAGAAGCTTCAAATTCACACAATTCTAGCTACTAGGATGTGTTCTCCTTTAAAAACACACACACAAAATTAAAGATTTACAGTTTGCTCTCCTGATGCTGAACCCGCATGTTAAAGTAACTATTACTAGTTAATATTGCATCAATACATACCAAGACTGCTAGCACTAGAGTTTGCAGGGCCGTACCGATGCTGCAGGTTGTCTCATCAGCACTTTCCTTCCACGCAACCACAGAAGGATAAACAGCACAGAAAGAAAAGGCTGTGTTTTATTGGAAACACATCTTTATCTCACCTCTTGTGACTTCTGCCGCGTGCCGAAGCTACGTGCAACCAGAAAACCCTCTGTATTAATGTGTCCTATGCTTAGCAGCTTTTTAAATAAAGTTTAAACCACCTAAACCACAAAATAACGTTTTAAAAGACTCTAGCAGGAAAGAGGCTGTAGTTTTGTGCACAGACACCTCTCAACCGTAAGACACCCGCCCTGCCCGCCTGGTTAGCGACAACCACACGGGCAGGACGGGCACCGCTCCGCCTGGGGACGGGTAAGCGCGCTAGGCCAAGGCACTGAGGCACAGGTTGGGCTGTCGCGACAGGCTGAGCTACAGGCGAACCGCGACACCCTCCTCAGCACCCGCGCCCCTTCACCTCCCCCGCTGTGTTCCGAGGGGAGAGCGGGGCTGCGGCCCCGCCAGCAGCCGCTCCGCACAGCGGCACCGCCGCACGCACCGCGCCGCGCCGCGCAGCGCCCGCCATGGCCCGGCGCTGGTGGCTCGCAGCGCTGCTCCTAGGTAGGTGACAGCCCCGGGAGGTGCGGGGGACGGCGGGTGGTGGGCGCAGAGACCCCCGCCGTGAGCCCCCGCCGCCTCCCTCCGCTCCGGAGCGTGCATGGAAACGGCACAGAGGGTGCATAGAAACTGCAAGGAGGGGGCAAGGAGTTTGCAAAGAGAGTGCAAGGAAGGAGTGACTGGAAGTCGTCTGGAGGGTGCCCGGAGGGTGCCGGGGAGTGTGCATGGAAACTGCGCGGAGGGTGCATGGAAATTGCTTGGAGACTGTCTGGAAAGTGCACGAAAGTTGCAAGGAGCGTCCAAGGAGATGGGTGCAAGGAAAGTGCAAGAAAGCTGCAAGGAGAGTGCGTGGAAATTGCCCGGAGGGTGCACTGAAATTGCAAAGAGGGCTGCAAGGAGGATGTGTGGAAGTTGCAAAGAGATGAGTGCAGAGAGAAGGATGCAGGAAGGCTGCAAGGAGGGTGCGTGCCAGTAACGCGGAGGTTGCTCGGCGGGTTGCTCGGGGTGCCCGCGGCTCCGGTTTCTGGCTCCGTGTCCGGCTCCGCACGCGCCGAGGGCCCCGTGTCCGCGGGGCCGCGGCTGCCGGGCACGGCTTGGAGCCTCCGGCAGTGCCAGGGGAAAGGCTGCAGGGTCCTGGCGGGGGGACGGAGACAGTCATGCTAGGGAAAAGGCAGAGGGATTTGTGGTCAGGGCAGAAAGCAGCAGCCGAGAGGCTCCCTATGCTTGGGTTTCCTTAGGGAATGCCTGGCTGAGAGGTTCCTCTTGCTGGGGCAGCAAGGAAACGCGAGGCAGAGCCTTGGCTGAGCCTCCGCAGTGCTGAGAGCAGGAGCAGGTGGGGAGGATGCTCCTGAGGCCACCTGCACACTGGACATCCATACACCTTTCTCTGCTGAGATCGGCCCTTCTCTCACTTGTTTTACTCATACAAACTTTGAGGGAGAGAAGGATCATCCTGATGCACCTCTCGGGCTGTGAGGTCCTTCCTGCAGGACTGTACCCTGGAGCTGCGGCGGGTATTTGCATTAAGAGCAAAGAGCTGGCTGCAGCGTGTAATGCATATGCATTTCTACAGGGTTAGTTCGCAGTGCTCCTACGGGGTCTTTGCCGTATGTTGTTTCCCACATGTAAGATTTGGACAGGTTGCAAAATACATACTCTCCCTCCCTTATATTTGCTCAGGTTGCTGTGCTCAGAGATGTTAAATTGCATTACATAAGATTACTCACTTCTAATTTGAAATCTGTTTTCTAAAATCCTCATATGCCTTATTTTTAGCCCAATATAATTTAAATCCCATGCTTGTTTCATCTCTTGTCAATGACAGAATTCCCATTGAATGCAGTAAGAAAAGTAGGACCTTAAAAACACACATTTAGATAGTTAAGTCAGATCCAGAACTCATGAAAATCAAGGCAGATTTGCCAGGGACTTCACTGTAAGCAGCTTTATCGTTGTGCCTTTTGCCTAACCCCAAGCATCAGTGTGACACTCGTGCATAATTAGTAGTAAAAGCACTTTACCTCGGTAACTGAATCTGGTTTTGGAGCCTCCTTCAGCAAAGAACCACTCATTCTTGGAGAAGCCCTCCGAGACTTGCTAAGTTTTTACCTAGGGTTTCATTAAAGTCTTTGCATTCCACTTACACCACACTGATATTTTTCATGGGTAGCTTCTCCTAGATGATTTTAACATAAAAGATCTATTCTTGCTTTCAGAGTTTATTTTTAAGTTTGAAAATTATGGTGTTGAGGTAAGATAAAATCAGCAGTTGCATTCAGTGATGAGATTAGGAAGAGCAGCTCATGAATGATACTACTAAATTAACTATAGATTTGTGTCTGTGTATTTACACATCCATTAATGTATTTACTAATAAATTGAGATCAATGTCTTCAGCACAAATAGTTATTTGGGGCATTGTTACTTAGCTAATTCACTAGTAACTCCTTGCTATTTTTTATTATCCATTTATTAAGCTAGCCAAAAAAATCAACAACTAATGCATTATACTGGATCCTCTGATTTGACTCTATTTGTTCTTCCCATAATTACAGATTAGCCCTTCTACAAAGTATATGGAGATAGATAAAGACAGGACCGAGATGTAAAAAGAGCGCAAGTGAAAAAAAATACAGTGTGGTTTCTATATTTTCCCCACAAGCACAAATTGTTGAGTAAGGAGATTTTCAAAAGCCAGAAATTGCTCTGAAGAAAACCAAAGCTGGAATCCAATGCTAAGGGAGGTTGCATCTGGCAGAACAAAGTTTGGAAAGAGATTTTGCTTCCAGTGGGATCCTGTGCTTCCCCACAACAGAGCGTATGTCGTCTATAAAGACAACGCTTTCATGCATGAGATAAAATCAGTGCTAAAAGCAACCTCAGAGTGAGGAAGCACCTTTGCGGGGCTATTACACAACTCCTCTGGCTTTATGCTTGCTTTTAAGGAGGCTCAAGCTACGAGGATTGCTAGCTTTATGATTTTAAGACAAGGCATCTCGGATTTAATAATACCACAACAGTGGCAGGCACAAAGCAATGATTTTAATGTGTAACCCATCATCAGGAGGCTGAGAGTTCTGCCAGAAATTGAAAATGTAATTCACTGTGCAGCTCCATCTCTAGTATATTGTGCAAGATCTGACGGTTTAGTAATCTGCCAGCTGCATTTATTTATTTATTTATTCTGTAGGTCTTGTGCATCAAGCTGCAATATTAGGAAATTTAGGATGTATTAGGATAAAAATGCTGATGTCCATTTGAAATGTCACAGCTCCAGATTGTTAAGCGATAAGTGAGTTGAAATATATATATGTATATATATATTTTTCTGCTTTATCAGGGTGATTGTGTGATAATAATATCCTTCATGCTGATGTTTTCTCATAGCATATTAGATCATCGCAGTTGGATGGGAGTTGGAGCTGAAAAAGCCACAGTGGAGCTCAGCCCCTGTGACACTGCTAGCTGGATGTTTGGATCAGTTCGAACTCCCTCTGTTTCTTTATGCTTGGGATGATGGTACGACAGTCGGCACAAGTGTCACCACTGAGTGAGCAGAGATATGAACCAGTTTGAACCAGTGACAGATTTGTGACATCTTGACCTTGCCCAACAGGGTGGCAGAAATCCCTCAAAAAGGGGCTTTCACCCTGTCTTTTAGCTCAATTTACACACTAAGCTCCCCAGAGAAAATAAAAAAAAAAAAGGATTTGCCTTGTTTGCACTCTTACTAAACCTGTGGTGCTGGATACTGGCAGGTTTTGACATTTAAGCATCTTGTTTTCCCCTCTGTTAATACAAAACCACAATGGTGCTTTATTTTAAAAGCTTTCCAGAAGAGCCTTTTCACAGGAAAAAAAAAATCCCAATTAGATTCATTCAAAAAGACCAATGAAAATATAAAGGGCAGCAAAGTTTTGTGGCAAAAAAATTGCAAAGTTCTGTTCATTCTGAGGAGTGCAAGTCCCGTTATTAGATTATGCAGCCCGTAGGTTGAATGTCAACTTTGATTTTGGCATCTGTCGGCAATGTTAAGAGAACTGGAACACATCAAAACTTGGCTCATGTTGACAGGCAAAACAGTAGGCTGAAATTTCAGGCTATCTCGAAACCACACCCAGACCCCAAAACACATGTTCCGAGTAACTCCAGTTCTGTGCTTCAGCTGAACAAGTAACCTTTCTCTGTGGTCGCTCGAGATGCTGAGCTGAATCTGTGTGTTTCTGGTGCGGTTGTGGATCAAGTTACCACTTTCTCGGGGACTTTTTTTACTGAGGATACCGTCTGCAAGGACTCTTTTGATTGCCCTTCTGATCCATTGCTCCTGGGCTTTGCAGGAGCCAAGTAGCTGCCTCGGACTTCAGATGTGATTGGCTCCTTTAGATGTGATTTTTATGATTATAACCCAAATCCCTGCAGCAGTGCCAGGTGCAAACCTAGGTAGGAGCTAGAGGGAGAAGGAAGGTTCTTGCTTCATAAGGGTTATCATCGTGGATTGGGTTTTCCGCAGTGTTTAAGTGTTAGCTCTGCTGGGATGTGCTGGGCTTAGGAGCTGCATCGATACCCATGCGCAGCACTGGCCCTGAGCCCTCTGTACCTCCGACTTCGCTGTCCATGGCTCCGCGTGTCCGGCAGCTCACCCGCACACCCAGCACAGGGTTTTCCCCCTTCACTCATCCCTGTTATTCACATGTTGACGCCGTATTTACAGGCAGTCATCGTGTCCATCTCACCTCAGCTGCCACTCAGGCTGTGTCTACCAGGCACCTTCCATCCTCCTGCCTAGAGCCCCATCCCTCCCACCCCTCGTCACGTTTTGCTGTTCTGCCCTCAGCCCCAACCATCCCCTCTGCTCATTTTGCCTTGGGCAAAAGTTATATTTATGTTCCTATCCTGTGCTGGGTGGTCCTCTCGGTGCTCGCGGTCTGTGCGAGTGATTCACATGTTTGAAATGAGGTTGGCATTTCGTAGCCAAGCCATTGCCTGATTACCAGTTCCGCTCTTCAAAGCACTCCAGGAAAAAATATGCTTAGCCATCACTATTAAAAATGGCCATGATAGCTGCTAATAAAGTGTCTCTGGGCAGAGGTTAGAGGGAATTGCCAAAACTGCATGGGTGCTCTATGTATTTGAAATGACGGTGTGCCATTAATTTCAAAACCATGTGCAGTATTTTCTAATGAGTTTCCATCTCTTCTAAATTAAGGAAGATAGACGTAATATTTCCCATTTGGTAAGAATATAAATTCCGGTTAGAACGTTTTAACTGAATCATGATTACTGTTCAGCCCTGGCCTGCGTTGGTTTGCTTTGGTTTTTGAAGGGAATTCCCTCCCCTCAACTCTTCTCACCAGTCTCTCATCAACTAGATATCCAGGAGATGAAAGATGATCTCGTGGTATCCTGTGGCATGATTTCTTCTTCATTGTTGTTCTGCATCAACTAAGAAAACTACTTGTTTGCTTTTTTAAGGTGAACAGCCACAGAGGGCGATTTTAACAAGTTGCTTTATTACAACATGGTTTTATTACAACATGGTTTCTACGGAAGAAGATGTTGGAGGTGTAGGAGTCAACATCTTCCTCCTCGCCTTCCTCATCACAGCGCCCATCTATCTTGCCCCACATTCCTGCTGCTGTTTAATCCATAGGCATAATCCTGTGTCCCAGGGGTGATGGGAATTTCCTTGCAGGATGGGAGGCTGAATAAGGGGCTCAGCAAATGCTCTCGCTCCTGTGTGGCCTGTCTTGAGTCGAGGCAGCTGGCATGGATTAGGAGGAGCAGCTTTAGTGAAACTGAAGCGTCTTGGCTGACAGAGTCGGACTGGTGACAGAAAGAGCGGGGTTTCACCAAGTAGGGTGGCCATGTGTGATGGGTGACTTAAGCCTGGCCAGTCTGTTTTCTCCACTTTGCTGGGATTGTAGCTTTTGACTGAAGTGCCCACCACAGTGCAGCAAAGCCAATTTTGATTGAAACATCCAGGTTTTGCTGCGGTGTTGCTTTCACGCTACCAAGTCACCAGTCATTGCTAGCAAAAGCTCTGGTAGGATGGGATTCCTGGACTTGCTGCTTGCAGAATTTAAAAAAAAAAAAGTGATTCTGTGATTGCAGGGACAAAATATGAACTTTCCCGTAAAAAAGCTTGATAGTCAACGCACCACAGGTGCTTCACTGTTTAATTCTGGATGTGAGATAGATTACACGATGACCACAGCTTCAGAAGAAAGCTAGAGTAAAACCATGCAACACAATGTCTGCGCTTCCCTTCCAGCATGCCTGAAGCTACATGGTGAAAGGATGTTTTGAAAAGTTCTTATGTAGATCCCGGGCTCCCTGGGAATTTCCAGTCAGCTGAGTTCCCTCCTAGGGCTTGCAGACTTTCATATACGGTTGCTCTCCACTGTGCACGGAAAGCTCAGGGCGATGCTCAGCAATGATAGCTACCATATGTAATACATTGCTCGCTCTCGTTGAAAGAATAACTTAGAAACACCCAGTGAATTCAGGGCACTTTGCAAATAGCATGGACTAGCATCAGACTGGGGGAACAGCTATATGCAATTATACCCGTTTTACGGGCAAATAAGAGAAGGGATGAATAATAGAAATACTTTTTCAAAAGCCAAATAGTGCTGCAATGAAAGAGCTGGCATCCTCCCTTTGCCACTGGGCCACACTCTGGCTTCGATTCAGGGAGGCATTACTAATCAGGAAAAATGCTCATGTACTGGCTTAATTTCAAGCACATGCTTAAGTTTCAGTGAAACCAATTATAGTTAAGCTTCTGCTTAAGTGCTGTCCTGAACTGGCTTCAGCTTGCAGATAGGCAAAATGCAAAGCTGTGCTGTGATGCAGTTCCCCTCCACAGTGGATTATATTTAAGTTTTATAACTCTATAATATTATAAAATAAAATATATCTCTTCATGCAAAGTTGTTCCCCTGGAAATTATTTATTCTGAGTGAATTAAAGCCTGATTAGCTTAATCTCAACATGGAGGCAAGAGAAATGGATTTGCTAAATGCAAACACTTTCTTTGCTTTTGAAAGAGTGCTTTTTTCCTTTAGAGGCTAACCCAGAATCCATTCTGCATGCTCTCAGGAGACAAGAATGCCAAAGAAAGGCTACTTTGCTCCATTAATGAAGTCTCTGTGTTTAAGTATAATTCACTTATGCAGAGTATATTGATATGTTCCTTATCGTCCATTTCATTCCAGTCTGAACATTCCTCGCAAAATATCAAAGGTTTTATGTCATCTCTAAATGAAGAAATATGTAATGTTCCATGACTTCAGGCACTGATCTTATCCCTGAAAATGGGTGACTAACTGAAACATTAGAATTATAAATGGAAATAATAAATTCTGGCCATAGGAGGCCAAAACATGTACGAGATTAAGCAGTCCGGCCTTGGAGAAGGGCTGATGCACAGTAACCCATTTGGTACAAACTGTAATGTATGCAATGTATGCAATTTCTCCTCTATTTATAACGAAGCAGATGTGTGACTCAACATTGCTTTTTTCCAAAGTCAATCTGCTTGGAAGAACATAAACAAGATTTGTTTCCAGGAAGGCATTTTACAGTATTTCTGTCATGGTTGGCATTTTTTTTTTTCCTTTTAAAAGTGAGAAATGGGTCTAAACCTGCAGCTATGCAGTTGCATAGCACAACCCCAGGGGTAGGTTCTCATTTTCAGACCTGGCCACTCCCTCCATCTTTCACCTTAAATAGGCAGGAATTTCCAGGTCCACCTGCCTCTCATTTGATGCTCTGAGTCTGGATTTTCTAGAAGCTGCTCGTCCAAGCGAGTGCATGAGATGCTTGATGAATACTTGTCACTGCTGCTGTCCCTGAGCCTGCTGCTGTCCCGGGCGATGGCAGCGGCAGCCGCCGTCCCTGGTTGCAGGCACTGCTGATGCCTCGGGCAACCCTGTTGCTTGGAGACTTGGGGCTGGTATTTTGGATGCAACATTCACTGGAAAGCTGGAAAAAAAAAGTCCTGTTTTGTCTAACTGCTGGAATGAGGAGCTCTCTGGAAATGCTTGTGGTTCATCAATACAGACGGATAACGAGTGAGGAAGAGATCACAGTTGGGAGGGTTTTTTTAGATTTTTCTGTAGTGAATGTTTTAGCCTTGGAAGAAAAATTGTACAAAAGTCCTTCCCCTTCCATACAGTAATTCTAAAAAGCAATTCTTTTTTGCATTTTGCGTGGCTCTTCAAGTAAAAATGTGCCCTAATTATAGACTTTTCATCTGCAACTGAACCAGGCTGAAAGGATGCTTGAAACTGGTGGGACCAGGCTGGAGTATTTAAGAGAGCAGAGCAGCAAAAAATTTGGACACGGGCCAATAACTCATGGTTTGAGGATGCGTCCAGCTTGATATGTTGTGTTCAACTAAGTAAGACAAAATCCCTAGGAATTCCCATCATGTCAAATATTTATATGCTGGATTTTTCCTCTCCCCCTTTTTCTTTTGCTCATGGATTTTTATCCTGATTATAAAAATTGCCATTTTCTATTGAGCGTGTTAAAATCTTGTGATTATGCTGCCAAAGTGTCTATGCTCTAAAATAATGTAGACTTTGAGTGTTTTTGCCAAAAGTAGCAATAAGGGGTGATTCAAATCTTGAAGCTTCCAGTGCAGTAAACAGCACAGGCAGAAATACAGTGCAGCTCACAAGCCCAGAGCTGGGCTATATTCTGTGCGGTTATTTCCCTACATCTGTAGATTAACTGCACTGGCACCTCGAGGGTCCTTCTGTGGTTATGAGCAAGAGCAAATTTAGCTCCTTTATTCTGCTACTTCTAATACAGATAGAGATATTTTTTATTCTGCAGTATGCAGTAGGATAATTCATGCATAGTTGTAGCATTTGGATTCCCCTTTAATTGAAGGTTCTTAACAAACTTTTTCAGCAATTAGGTTGCATACTACAGACAAAACCTAGCTTATTTGCAGCTCAATAAAGAAATACATGGGAGAAAGAGCTATTTCTCCGAGCCGCAGAGCAAAGCGATGAGCCAGGATGAGCACACGGAGCTTGTTCCTGCTGGAGCATCCCAGGAGCAGCCTGAGCAGATCTGCAGTTGCTGGATGAAATGCTGAGCTAAGAGCAGAGGGTTTTGACATTCGATCGTGTCCCGTTTTGTGTGGGAACTCAAAGGACCTCCAGTGCAGGAAGCACTGGCGCTGACTGTCGCTGCTCAGCATATTAAGCCCTTGAAGATGATTGAAAACAGTGAGTCGAGTCCAAAGAGAGCCCTTAGCACTAATAACGCACTGTTCCACCTAGCCTGTGCACTGTGGCGCGAGGTGAGGTAACAGAAAACCCAGGCCCAGTTTCACTGGCCTTTGGGCAGGTAGGCTGCCTTTTGTCACACTCCTCTGCTCTCTGCGGCTCCATTCCCATGTGCGTTTGTGTCGAGTTGCAGTTTCAGGGCTCCAAAATGGACACAGGGACACAGTTTCAGAGGTCCTGCCTGGGATAGTTCAAGAAGAAAATCCTCTCTGGAGAAATCCTGTCCTCCAGTTTTTCAGAAGAGATAGTGGGAGGTTTAAACCACTGCATGGTGCGTGCAAATGTTCAGCACCTTCAATTTGTCGGAAAGGAATGTATATATTTATATGTTAAACACTGCACTTGATAGGCAGGCTGGAAAGCAATCCGGACCATGGGCAGGTCGTGAATGAAAGTTGGCCTCAAAATTTCCTGCCCTCAACTGGGTAATTTACAGAGCACGCGAAGCGCGAGCAAGCCTGGCTGGGCTGGACTGGATCGGCACCAGGTTCAACAGTGGCAGCTTCGCCACACCGGACATGGTTCAAGAGCCAGGGAGTCCCTGGGGCCTCAGGAGTTTCACTGAGGGTCCCTTTCTTACTCTTGTAGAGAGGCAAAGCCCAACTTTCTTACTGAAGCAAGCTCAGGCTGACCAGAACAGAAGTTTGCTCAAGTAGAGAGTGAATAACACATATATAAAAAATATATGTACATATATATATGTGCATGCAAAGGTCTTCAGGATTTAGCTGAGTGTTCACACATTCCCTAAGCCAATAACATCCGTTGTTATGGGAAATGAGGTAAGTGACAGAATTACTGTCCTTATGGCAGCGACAGGCAAGGCTCGCGTTCCCATGCCGTAATTCCCTGCTCCAGTCACCGCTTCTACAATAGCTTGTGAGGGAGAAGGGGAACAAAGAGCCCTCAGTTTTGTTTGAAGAGTTCATCTGAAATAGAGCTGGGTTCAGCAGAAACTCGAATTAAAGAGCAGTAAAACAGGTATTCGGCCTGCCTGCCTAACACCTTGCTGCTTAGTTAACCCGTTTTGGGTTTCACGCTCTGAGCAGGTCTCTGGGTGACGTGTTGCTCCAGCGTGGGGTTTGAGGCGTTTTCTGTGCCTGCGAGCTGAGCAGCAGAGCTCTGGGCAGCACCTGCCTGAAGGAACCTGCAGCTCTGGGCAGCGTGTCCAGCGCGGGACGTTGCATCCTGCGTGCACAGCCGCGATGCAAGGTGTAAATCTCCCGTGGGAGCCTGGCTGGGGTTGCCGCAGGGCGAAACCCCGCTGCAGAGCTGGCCGGGACCCCGCGGAGAGCCACGCCGGGCTGCAGCGGCCGCAGGGGCTTTGCGGCAGCACTGGGTGCCCGGGCGGGCGCGCAGGCTGAGGGGCGCAGCGCGGGCGGGGAGGCGCGGGGAGCAGGGCAGCCCGCGCGCCTCACCCGCGCGTGTCGCCCGCAGCGTGCGCGGCCGCGGAGGCGCCGCTGCGCGGGGAGCCGCCGCTGCGCTGGGAGCCGCGCTGCCGGCAGCGGCTCCGCCACCTGCAGGACGGCGCCAGGATCGCGGCGCCGCTGCCGCCCCGCCTCGACGGCCACTGGGTCTCCACCGGGTAAGGAACCCCCCTCACCCCCCCCGGGCAGCCCAGGGAACGGGGCACCCCTGGGTGAGCCACCCGGCCCCGCGCATCCTCTGGGCACCCCTCGGCGTCCTCTCCAGGGTACCCCTGTGCAGACCAGCCCCAAGCATCCTCCGGGCGCTGCCGCTGCATCCCTGAGTAATGTCCATGCAGGCACCCCTGAGCACTCCAGTACACAGCCCAGGCACTGGGCACCCCGAGAAGCCACCTCAGGGACACAAATGAACTTCCCAAAGGAAGCAGAGCGCTGAGCAGGAGCCTGTCCCTGTCCCCTGACACTCCTCCAGCCTCTGCTTCCACAGCCTGCTCATTCCCCTATCCCAAGCTGCAAAGTGTCAAATATCCACCCCAAAGTCCTGCATGGCAGCATCACATTTTGCAGGCCAATGCTGAGCTCAGTGCCAGGGGCTGCTGCCACCTGCACTCACCCTTATCCTGGTCCCCAGGCTCCGCCAGGGCTGGTGGGGCAGGGGGGTCCATGCAGGGGAAGGCGGGTGCCACTGTCACACCACTGAGGACACTGCCTTGGTCCCCAGGTGCGAGGTGCGGCCGGGCCCCGAGTTCCTCACCAGGTCCTACCTCTTCTACTCCAACCGCCTCTTCAAGGCCCACCAGTTCTACTACTGGGACCCGTCGTGCCGCGAGCCCTCCTACTCCCTGGTCATCAAGGGCAAGGTGCGCCTGCGCCAGGCCTCCTGGATCACGCGCGGCGCCACCGAGGCCGACTACCACCTGCACAAGGTGGGCATCGTCTTCCACAGCCGGCGCGCCATGCGGGAGGTGGCCGCCTGGGTCAACGGGACGTCGGGGCCGGGCTGCAGCGGCTTCCTGCCCGCGGGGCGCAGCTGGGCGCCCGGGGCGCTCTACGAGGTGCTGAGCGCCAAGACGGAGCGCGACTGCACGGCCGCGCTGGGCTTCGCCATGCACGAGCTGAGCCTGGTGCGCGTGGAGCAGCACTACCAGGCGCTGCCGCGGCCCGGCGGGCGCCTCGTGGAGGAGCTCTACCTGGGGGACATCCACACCGAGTGGCGGGAGAGGCTCCACTACCGGCCCACCGGCTACCAGCGACCTCTGCAGAACGCTCTGGTAAGAGGCAGACCTTTTTTTCCCAGGTGATAACGATGCCTTTGTGGTAAAAATGGTGTGTGTTTTTTTATGGGGACCCAATTGCCAAGAGAAGCGTAGCTCACCTGTAGGATGCAGAGCCTGCAGCGAGGTCAGTGAAGCCCAGGGCACAGAGCTGCACGCTCAGATGTCTTGCATCCCTCTCGCTATGGATTTCTTCGTCATGTCCTGCAGATTGAGGAAAAGTGAGGAAGCAGCATCTCCCATTAAATCTTTGTTTTCCAATGTAATGACATTAGAAGAGGAAGCAGCCCTGAATACAATTGCACTGCTATGCAGAAATTAGGCTTTTTTTTGGCATATATGAAACAGAGTAAGAGATTTGGTTGCTTTTTAGCTTTTTCTTCTGCCAACACTCTGATTTATTTCCAGAAAAATATTGTTTTGTTTGCATCTTAATTGATCAACTCAGAAATAACTGAGTGAGATGGGGTGAGAAACCTCTCTGAACATTGCCAGAGGGAACTGAATGAAATGGAAAAGCCCCTTTTTTGGAGGCAGCTTTGGGGGTAACATTTCCCTGTACCCTGAGCTGCACCAGCTGACCCCTGAAAGAGCAAAAGGAAAACGCAGAGCGACACCTCTCCCCTTCAAAGTAGCATTCTCAGATTGGCTAAACTTGTGTTATCTTGGGCCAAAACCATATATCTGAGCAAAACCAGATGGTAAACATAAACACTTTAAAAAGTTCATTTAAAAGCAAACCCAAAGATACCAGAATTCACTCTCTGGATCCAGCACTGTAATTAATCAGCTAACAGCTCTCCAACGTACCAGCACATGATGTCACCACTTGGCGATAAATAGAAGCTGCCAAACATTAGAAGTAACTTCACACGACTGCTTTAAGCAAGTAGGATTTTTGGCTTCATGGCGATGGTGACAATTTTATTGGGCAGAAGGTTTTTGTTTTGTTTTGATTACTCAGCTAATTGCTGCGTGCTTGCACCGGTAAGAAAGCTACACAGCTATGTTAAGAATTATTTTTTTAGTGCACTTTAAGAAAATACCACTCTTATTCCCTTAAATCTGTATCTGTTTTAAGGAAACCCATTCTCCCCAAATTACCTTTCATTATCAAAGAATTTCCTGCCCAAGGAGAACATATATATTTGCCAACTTCTGGGATTATTTAGCAGCACTGTATTGTGTACTGTCAGCACTCATTAGCGTGACAGTAGCAGAAAAACAAGCTGAAAATGACTAAATTATAGTAGACTCCAATCAACTTGCATGTAAATTACCCACCCAGCAGTTAACTACCGAGTTACTTAACATTGCTGCATATGACAGTTCAGTCAAGATTAGCTCTTATTCTGGAAAACGATACAGAGTTCGAACCCTGGTTATTTGAAAATAAATCAGTTGTGATACATGAAATATATATATAAAAAAACCCATATAGACACAAAAAAAAAAAAAAAACAGGAAATCTTGTGGCACGTGAAGAGCTGTGGGACTGGCCTGGCTCAGCACAGTGCAGAGCCCGGGCAGGGAACCAGGATGGAACCTGGTTGGGACCTGGTTCTGCGGGCGGTTTTTCCCTCTCCCCTCACAGGGATGAGTGTCCTGGTGCTCACACAAGCCCCCTGCCCCATCCCACTGCATCCCCGGCACAGGGCCTGGGCAGCTCCTTCTCTTGCTTCATCTGCTTGGATACCTAGGGCTACGTTCATCGCAGATGAAAGCTCTGATGCATGAGAGGGATGTTCTGAGCCTTTTAACTTTTTTTTTTTTTTTTTTGCATATCCACCTATAATAATACTATTTTTTTGCCTTCCACAGCACCATGTGCATCCTTGCCCAGCCTGCGGGATTATATACAGAGCTGATGAGCACCATCCACCCATCCTACCTGTGCAAGCGGAGCTGCCCATGCAGCTGAGCGGCAGCTGGGTGAGCACCCACTGCGAGGTCCGGCCTGCCGTGCTTTTCCTCACCAGATACTTCATATTTCACGGGAGCAATCACACCTGGGAAGGTTATTATTACCACTACTCCGACCCCCTGTGCAAGCAGCCGACTTTCACCATCTACGCGTCTGGGCGTTACACTCAAGGCATCCCCTCCTCTAAAGTGAGAGGTGGCACCGAACTGGCCTTTAAGGTCACCCAGGCTCGGGTGACACCGATGGACCAGGTGACAGTGATGATGCTCAACTCCTCGGAGCCGGGAAGCTGCGGGCTCACAAACTCCTGGCACGCTGGGATGGAGCAGGATATAACACCCACAAATGGATGTTTGGCTTTGGGCATCAAGCTGCCGCACACAGAGTATGAACTTTTCAAAACAGAGCAAGACGCCAGAGACCGCAGCTTGCTGTTCATCGGCGAGAGGCCCACGGATGGATCCAGCCCCGATCGGCCAGACAAGCGACCCACGTCGTATCAAGCACCTCTCATTCAGTGCGCTGGGGTCTCGGAGGAGTTCTCTGAATATATTAGTCTGAAATACTTGGGAAAGCCGGATGCTAGTGGGGATGGAGCACTAAAACCTTTGCCTGTGGCCTTTTTGTTGTTTGTAGCACTGCAATTTTTGAGATGGGACTAGCTCTCTATTCAGGTACAGCACAGAATTCGCATAGTCCTGGTGCTAGAATGATTTTATATCCTTCAAATGATCACATCTGGAATAAGTTTTACTTAGATTTGAAAACATTCAAAAAGAAAAAAGTGAACAAAGCCAAGAAGATAAGCCTGACTATATACTGTTTGTCCTATGGCTTCATTGCCTAATCTTCACTCTTCTTTGCCTACAAATCTAATGTAGTGACATGGATGCATTGCACATTGCAATAGATAATTTAGCAATAAGAGAGAAAAAGAGCTACAATCAGTTACAATTGCTGCTTTGAACTTTTGACACTCCTAAGATATAATCAAGAGCTTGAATCAGATGTAATTCAAACATCCAAAGTTGGTTGCTGACTTTCTTTGAGGTTAAGGTCCCTCCCACTCTACTCATTGCTGTTCTTGCAAATTTAGATCTATAGCATCAGTCAGCAAGAGAGTCAGCAAATGCTCTAGATAAGGGCACCCTCAATCATTCCTTCCTCAGTTTACAGACTTTTCCTGCAGTTTTCATGTATATGTACACATTGGTGCAACATATAGTTTTCCATCTAGTTATATGCAAAAAAAGCTCCCTGGACAGACTGCTGGGCCTGGTCATGGTCAGATTAGAAGCTGCATTAAATGAAAAAGGCCACGGTGTCCATCTGCTCCCAGTTTGCAGCATCACATAGCTGCAGGCACTGCATCCGTGTTGCGTTATTCTGCCTTTCCCCTCCCTCGTACTGTCATCTGCATTAGGAACGTGGCAGCAGCCACCACGTTCCTGCTGCCCCTGTGCGGCCAACAAAGGACCACCAGAAAATCAGGGCTCCTGCTCATGCCATATCTCCTGATACCAAGGATCCCTTCAATGCAAACCTTCTCAGGCTGTGTATTTTCACTGCTTCCCCTTCAGTAAATGTGCTGGCTCTAATCTAGCTCTCAATCCAGCCACTTTCATGTAAGGATGTTTCATAAATTTGCCGCTGGTGAACAAGGCGTTGAGGAAATACTCTAAGCGCATCAGGTCAAGCTGATTTGTAGGAACAGGAAGGACAAAGGAAGAAATTCTATTCCCCTGTCTGCTGCAGCTAAGAAGCATATAACTTACTTGGAGAAGACCTCCTCTGAGAAGCTAAATCCTCTCCAAATAAGCCTACATATCTTACTTGCAAAGGATATTTTGTTAAACCAGCTATGTAATAGCTGTCTTCTTAATTCTGTATTTACAAACTTGCAGCTTGTATTTAGATAATTTATGGGGTTTATAACAGATTTTGGGGGGATGTGTACATGAACAAATATTTCAAATGAGATGCTTATTAAATACATAATGTTGTGATATAAACGTTGTCAGCATATTCGCATGTTCCAGGCAGGGTAAAATAGTAGTCATGCACAGAAACATTTATGCTTCTAAAATGATACGCCAGAAGGCCAAGTTTGGCCAACTCACCTTAGGTGTCCTCTGCAATTAACCGAAGGAGACCCTTCTGCGGGCAACAGGTCAGCAACAAAGTTGGTCTCCCACCTCCTGGTCTTCTTTCTTCACTCATCATAGCGAAAACTTTTGCAAGTAAAGCACTTGTGCAAAACACCTGCCATTGCTAAGAGCTGCTGTGTTTTATTGCCTGCTATTGTGCAGAGATCCACAGCCAAACTGTGGAACTGGAAGAGATTCCAGTTCCAAAAGAACTGGAAGTGATTCTAAACCACCCTCTGCACTAATCTCCTTTGTGGCCTTGACAGTGGGTGCTTTACCTACCCACCCTGGCAAAACCAACAAAAATCTGCTAATTTGGAGGACACCCGAAAGGTCCCTTTTTCCTGTGGCTTCAGAATTAAAATTTATCTTAGCATATGGAGTCTTCTTTACAAGGCCCCTACTAAAAACGTTACAAAGCAAGGGAAAGCCTGCCGGCATAGCTGGATCTCATGCAACCCATAGGCACAGCAGAACCATCTTCCTCCAGCTGACCTGCTTGCATACACCGTGCCAGCATCAGTGAGCAGGGAACACAAGGATGTCCATGTTACCATGAATAGGATTCCACAGTAACCAACTTACAGTTGCATGGTTAATTTATCATTACCTAACATAACCAAGAGAAAAATATTAATGGTAGATGTCTAACAGTGCATTAGGAAAAAACCAACCTAGGACACAAGCATCAAACATTAAAACTCCTCATTAAAACTGTCCACTGGATTCAGCTATAAAGTAACCATATACTTTTTTTCCTCTTGGCTTCAGGGCAGGAAACAAACACTTTTTAACACTGGTAGGCTTTGCACAGACATCTCTCCATTTCCTTTCCCTGGACTTGTGTTGCCTTTGACATGTTCAACCACAGCACAAAATGAGCTCTAGGCCCTTGTAACAAGGCAGTTTCCTGCAACACCAGCTGGAGTTTAGGATGTTTTTGCAAAGCAAATCAGCATTACCATTGCAGACTGTTGCTCCATCTTACCCCAATATAAGCTAGGCAAAAATTTACACTTAAAATCCTTACACTCGGTTCTTTATCCTGACACAGGTAGTGAGCTTTCTCTCTAGGGGCTCCAGCTCAAAACCTGCCGTTCTTCCCTTGTCACCCACAGGCCTGGGTTCCTGCAAGCACCATGAGTGCCAGGAACATCCAGAAATGCCCTTTGGGAGAGACATCGAGGAGCAGCAGCCCCCGGAGCCGAGGACGCTGTGGCGAGGCCTGGTCAGGCCTGGTCACACGCTGCTGTCGCCCGGTGTCCATTTTCTTTCTCACACCTCAACACCTCCTCACTCAACTCTGTACAACCCATGTTGTGCTTGAAAGATCAAGTGCTTCCCAGAACAGGGAGGGAAGGAAGCGCAGCCGTGGGCTGCTGCCACGTACCCACTGCCAAGGGTGGAAGCCGGCATGTGGCAATCGATGAGGAAGCCCTGAGAGGAGCTGGGAAGAAACCTCACCCAGCTCTTCCGTTCTTGCTCTCTTTGCAAGAAGAAGCTGCAGTGGGAAGTCTTCATGCAAGGAAATTCGGCAGTGATTCAGCCAAGCCCACGCCTGTTGCAAAACCAGGCCACCGGGCCACTGCTCTCGGGCTCAGCCTGTCCGCTCCCATGGCGGGTCACTGGCCCGGTCCCAGAAGGCCGGGCCTTGGGAAGTGGCCCCAGCTACAACTCCATTGTGCAACAATGGACTGTGGGACACTCACCAGTGGGTGACCTGTGACACTGTCACATTGCCCACAGTTTCCTGAATTTCACTTTTCCTCAGAAAAGCAGGGCTGAGAGCTAAGTGGTAAAATGCCAATGAGTCTTTCACATCCATTTTTCCCTCAAATCCATCCGTTATCTGTCGAAGCTCTGTACAAACACCATGGCCTCAAGCTATGCCACTCAACATCAGTTAATGAGCATTGATATTCCTGTGATATTCAAGCCTTCCCTGCTGATTCCCAGCACTAGGAAAGCCATGCACAGGATCCGCCCCTACTGCTCATATTGGTCTTTTCCAGTGGACTGAAAATGCTCTTTCTTCGGTGGATGAACTATCTACTAAGGACTATTAAAGACATAGGTTCCATTCACAGAAATATGAAGAAACTAAAAAGATAACTTTAGAGAAAGAGAAATGCATACTTCCTCAGGCAGGGATTTGATGGGGAAGATAAATGAACCATTTCCCCTCAGCCAGCTCCCACATATTTCCCTTTTAGCATTGCCTAAGGCTGTGGTGATCTTCCATATCTTACAAATTCTCTCTACTACCATTCCCAGCACAACTGACTCCAGGCCTTAAAGATTTTTTTTAAAAAGCACCTATAGCCTATTTTTATCAAATAAACATAAAAATGCAATAGTTCAAAGCAATAGTTGCTTTTTTTAAGCAAATATTTTTCCCAGCTTCCAAACACTTAGTCTCTGGAATATAAACTGGTCGAGAGAAGGCAGTGACATAATCCCATCCCAAAAGTCTGAGCCCAGCTACTGCCCAGAAGCCTCAGGCAATCCTTGGATTTCTAGAAGTGCTCTTAGTTTCTCACAGTTTTTCTCCTCCTTGTACTTCCTGGACAGCTTGTTGTAGAGGTAATGTGCTCGCTTCTCCTCCTGGCTCTCGAAGAAGGAGGCTGCAATTTTTCTGCACGAGCGGTGGGCATAGGTTTCCAGAAACACTGTGGTGTAGATGATGCAGTAGAGCAGCCCAACAACAAGGACCACAGAGTTATTGGGAGGCCTTGGTGGGTTGATCCTGCAACGGGCAGAGCTGAAGTGCAGATTATGATGGTAGCTTTTTTCAAAGTCCTGAATTGATGATTCTGCACAAAAACTGCAGAAAAGTTTCTGGAGAAAGGGTAGGACCCTTATTTTTGCCTGAAATGAGAAGAGTAAAAGCTTAAACAAAATATGAATAAACAGGTTACCACACACACAAACTGAAGTACATCAGTGCTTCAGAGTACCAAGGGTAACAGCATGTTGTTTATGTGCTGAATACTTGACACAGTGAACCCCCAAACCTATCTGATCTTCTGATGTTACAGTGATTTACAGTGATCACAAAAGGTGCATTAGTAGCTACACGTTTCAAACTCAGAACCCATAGACCACGAGCTGGACAAGGGAACCTGGCACTTACGTTGTATTTGATGTTCAGAGTCACGGGCACCACTGAGAACCGAGCCACGTTCCTCACCGCAGTGTCCGCCATGCGGAACGCGAAGTGGTCCATTGCTATGATGACCAGCATGAGCATCAAGACCACAGTAAGGAAAATCATCTGCGTGAGGCAAAGCATCACTTCCTCCCGAGACAGCTTTGGGCCTGTTGGCCGGAGGAAACGTTTAGATGAACCTGTCAGCAGATGAGCTGCTTTTCTGGCCATGGATAAACGCTCCAGTTTCTTGGTGACGTAGAAATTGTCAAAGCGAAGGTTGGTGAGATAGTTTTTCAAATACCAGGTGGACTCAAAGCAGAGGTAGAGCACAGAGAAGCCAGCAACTAATCTGTTCCCTGCTTGTATTGAGGCTTTTACCAGTCCCTCAACTGCCAGAAAGTTTTTTCTAATTTTCTCACCAGCAAGATGCATTTGCTGGTTAATCAAGGTGCTGTTAGTAAGTAGTGCAAATTTGAAGTGTCCATTCCTAGGCCGCAAAGCACTAATATCTACTGTTTGGATTACATCTCCAAGCTCCCACGATGCCTCTCCTAGGAGAGCTGTTGAGTTCAAAAGGCTCTCCGAGGAATTTTTGCAGATGCATTCAATAACCTGCAGTATGACTTTAATGTTACTTATAATGTTTGGCGTTACATTAACTGCCACAATCATGATACAGGTAGACAAGAGAAGCTTCCGACCTTGTTTTGTGCCTAAAGTAGGCATGATGATGCTGAAGACACAACGGGCAGGGTGCACCAAGAAAAGGGTCAGTAGAAGGAGCAGACTGAAGGAAACAGCAATCGCAGTAGAGAGATGTCGTGAATACTCCAGGGAAGCAAACATCCAGTTGTAAAAGAGGCCTCCTACCACCACTGTAATGCAGAAACACTGTAGAAATAAAGCCCACAACTCTCTGGTATTTGCTGGGACGGGCTTTGAGTAAATTGACCACAGATCTAGCATGGTTCTGCGTAGCTTAGGGAACACAAAGTCTTCACAGTAGACACAGAGTCTCAGCCTGTACAAAGAAGAGGTAACTGGGTGTTAGCAGAGGAAACACAGCAATGCGCTCATTAGGGACCTTCAACACAGTCTCTCATGGACCTTTATAGCTTCCTTCTCCAAATGCTTCTGGTTTCCCTCTTACTCCATCTTAAACTGATCTTGACTAGGGTCAAGAACTTCCCTGGAAGAACACAGGACAGGAAAGTTCAAGGTGTTTCTGGAAAGGTTAAATACCAACTACAGTGCAACTGCTGCAATTCTCATTGTCTCCAGCTCTATAATTGCAGGGTGCTCAATGAACGGGAGGAGACAGAGCAGCAGTTCCCAACCTTCAATCAGGCTAAAAACATCAGGGAGCACAAAGGTGACAAATACAGAATTGATCAGAGAAAAATATTCTTTTCACAATGATCTTCCAGTGACAGAGAAGACCCCAAGGGTAAATAATTGGCCAGGGAAGACAGGATTTGTTACATAGACACTTAAATGTCTAATGAAAATAAACATTCGGGAAGGGATATCATTTCTCAGGTCTTGGGTCTGAAGAGACAGTCTAAAGAGCAGAAAACATGGGGTGAGGGACAGACCCTTCCCACATTTTTCATTTCATTTTTCTCTCCTCTGCACAATCCAAAACCTCTCTCTTAGTCTTGTGGATCTGACTACTGCCAGGGAGAAGGCATGAGGTGAAACCCAGCCAAGCAACCACCACCTCCCCAGAGGGAGAATTCTGTCTAGTAAATTCAGATCTAGCCAATTCATTTACTGCATGTTTTTTCCTAGAAAGAAAATGAATAAAAAACTCCAAGCAGCACAACAATTATCAAGAGAGAAGAGCAGAGATTAAAGTAGTCACTACATACCAAGATGCAGAAAGGTGCCCCAGTCTTGCTCGTACCCCCTCCATGCTCTGGGGAGGAGCCTTGCCTTGTTGCACTCAGAGGATCTTGGACACAGCTGTGACTCCCAGAAGAGAAAATTGAGGCAGTTATCATGAGAGATCCAGGACTCAAAAAAGAAGCATTTTAAAGCAACCCAGATCAGCAGAGGCAGGTTACTCCAGAAAGAAGTGCAGAACCTGAAGAAATTCCCCACTGCCAGGACAAGGCAGGAACACACCACCCTACTCAGACCTCACACCGCTTTGTGCCTGAGTGTCGTTACAGGCAAGGCCGATTTTTGTGACACAGCTGAAGAAAATCAGTCAGTGACTGGTAGACTGACTAACAGAGAACAAGTATCACATGAGGGCTGGGGTGTTGCTGTCACGTATTGGGAAATACAGCAGCTCATCCCAGCTGACTCTTCCTCACTGTCCCCTGTGAGCTGTCCTGGTGCAGCTGTGTGCCCATGTATGGCACGTGCAAACCTTTCCAAGTGCTCCTCATTCTGTACTGCCTCTTTAGGTGCAACCGGGGTCCCTCCTCCTGTCTGATTCAAGAAGATTTATAAATAGTGAGGGATCCTGGCTCTGACCTTTTGTGTACACAGGCAGCCTTGTGTGTAGCTGCACACGAGAGAGCCTGTGCTGGGGCTGTCTCCTGCGCTAGGTGTGCGGGCACAGACAGCCCTGAAGGACACAGCTGCACACCGGAGCCTTTCACTGTTCCCTATTCCGAGAAAACCCACTGCAGGGCAGGACAGCCACACAGCCATTGGGTGCTTTCCTTTCCTGGGAGCTGTAGCCACTGGAGGGTGTCACAGCCAGTGGCAACTCGCTCCTGCAGCCGACCAGGCTTGCTGACCGTGGTGCACAGAGCAGAGCCTTCCCCAGGGTGGGAACCCGTGGGCTGCAGGACATTCCCAGGACATTCCCAGGCTCCCCAGGTGGGAGAGGCCGAAGGGCAGGTGGCAGGAGATGAGCCTGGGAGCAGATGCAGCTGCTTCCCGCAGCAGCTCCGGCCTTGCTGCTCCTGCCGTGCAGGGACAGAAATCCGTCCACGTGGAGGTGCGGGACACAAGTGTGAACGGGACACGCCGGGCTGCTCCGGCTGCCAGCAGGAGCTGCCACAGCAGCGCAGGGGAGACTGTTATTTATCCACCCGAGGCGCCCGCTAGCTGCTGAGTTAGACATGCAGGCTGCACACCCCATCAGCATGATGAGGGTTTTCCCAGTTTGCAGCATCCTCTGGCAATGAGGAAATGAAGTTAGTGAGGCAGCTCTTCCTAACCCATGACTTGGGCACAGCCAGAAATATTATATATGTAGTTAAACGTAAATTTTCCTTCTGGCTTGACTTAGAAGTTGCTCTCTGTTAGGAGGGATATGAGGAGAGGTTGTGTGTGGAATATTCTTCGATTTAGACCCCCAATGGATAATGTGCAAATGAGGTGTCAATGCCTAGCATTTCCCAGGACATAATGACAAAGATTACAGAAAGAAATATATATGTATATATATATGCATAGGTTTATGTATATATAAATATGTATATATAACCTGGGGGCAGGACACACACGCACAGGATTATGCATCTCTGTGAGGCAACTGTGACATCTTGTGGCCAGATTCTGCTAAACTACTTCAAGGTCTGTGTTCATCTGAGCTCATAAATTATTGAGGTCTGTGGGAGACCTTTAAGCAGCCTCGAGGACATGGAGGAGACACGGAACCGCTGGTGGGTCAGTGATGGGTCCATGTCCCTGTCTCCCCACAAAGGCACTGGGACGTCATAGCCGCTCTGTGTCCCCAAAGTGTCCTGGCTGGCTCCCAGGTGACAGCAAGGGGCTTTGCCTTCTTTCCAAATTCTATGCAGACAGCTATAGTTGTCTTTTTCAGGCATTCCCAATTTAGATTTTCAGTGCTACGGTGGCACAGAGACCCATGAGCCCGGGAAGCAGCTAATAGGGAGCTTTGAGACTTGATGTAGCTGTATGAAGAAGGTAGAAGGTTTAATCTGTTTAATCACGGCTTCTGTTCACCATGAACAGGTAGTAACAGACCTTGCATAAACCAGGACACAGGTTTTAAACACATCTCTGCCCTTTGGCTGCAGTTTGCCTGGGACAGGTCCCAAGGCAATCACAGCAGAGTATCTTGCCAGAACACCTACAAGATCAACCCACAGCAACGGGGTAACCATGGCAGGGTGGGGAGGAGGGTGAAAGGGGATGCCAGGCATAAGAGGGGATGTTTCACAGGCAGGGTTTGGTATGTGAATTATATGGCTTCAGAAGAGGACTGGGTAAATTAGATGAATAAAGGTATAAAATAATATGGCTGAAGGCTAAAGATGTTTCTCCGGGACAACATCACCCCTACTGTTGATCACGTTGCTCTACAAGCCAAGAAATTTGAATGAGGGAAGGCTCAGCCCACTAGCGAGGATGGGCTGCTCCTTAACAACCACATGCGAATGAACAACCTAGGGTGATGCAGAGTCAGGTTGTGTCATCTCTGTTTTCTACCATAGAAATACAGAAAAAAAATTACCATTCCATGAATAACTGCAGTAAGGGACCCAGAGACATCTAAGCTGTAACAGCTTAATTTACCCTATCCTGCTGCACGTACATTTGTTTCAGGGTGCTTTGCCTTTTAACCTTGACCTTGTTGCACTGCTGCTGGCTACAAGCAGATTGTGCACAGCCCAGAAGTGGTTGCATCACTGTGCCGGAGGCAATTATTATTGTGGTGCATTACTCACCGTGGTGAAAATCCAGATAGAAAAGTTTCTAGTGTATCTCTGAACAAGCTTAAAGCAACTTTAATATTAGTTTCAGAGATAAGAAATACTATGGAATGCTTTACTGTAAATAAAACCAGAATGGTAATACTGCAAGCATCTCAGAAAGATATACAGATTTTTCTTCCCAGATTGCACAGGAAACTTCAAAGGGGTAAAGCAGAGATATTCTGGAAGTCAAATTGTAATGGGTGAGTGGCATTTCCTGTTAATTAAAATTCAAAGCAGGCTGCTAATGTGAATGGCTTTTGTGGCGATTGTTGGATTTTTACATTCCTAAGAAAGGGTGCACAGGCAGGCAAAGTTCCTCTCAACTAATGTTTTCTAAGTTGCAGAAGGTTAATACAGCATTTGAAATGCCTTTTCCTGAGGATTTTCATATTTCTATTGCATCACAGGAGCTTCAAGAATAATGGGAGGGGTAGGAGGGTAACTCACCATAAAAACCTTTTTGGTGGTTAGTACTTACAGCAGCACATGTAATTAAACAGAATTTATGCACATCAGCTCACTCTGGATCTCCAGAAATACTAAACCTTAAAGACTACTGTTTGAAAAAAAATCAAGGATGCCAGGAGAGCCCTGCTCTCACAGATGCCTGGATCCAAAATGAAAGCAGGGTTGGATAATGCTGCAATACTCATCGGACCTTAGAGCAGCTTCTTCAGGGAGCGCTTGGGAAACGCTACGACTGAGACGCACCAAAGCAGACTGCAGACCGAACATAAATCTCTAACTTGTGCATTTGTAACGGAGCTGGACTTGGTGTTACAATTCAAGCTCCTGAATCAGGCGATTCGACCCACCAGGAAGGTCTTGGCTGACGGCCGTCCAGGCTGCAGGCCACAGGGAGCACAAGACCCGCTTCTTCGCGCTGAGCAACTCTCATGTCCCGCAGGAGCGGTGACCGTGGCGGCCACGGCGCCGGGACAGCGGGGGCCCTTCGGCAGCTCCATGCCAGGCTGAGCACAGCCAGGGCCTGGCAGGGGACGCAGGCCCCGCAGCCCCAGGCGAGGCCCACAGCGCTCAGCCCTGTCCCCCCGGACATGGGGACGGCAGTGGGCACGGAAAGGAGCCTCCAAAGCAGGAACGTGGCTGGCACGGAGGGCTAGCGGGTGACAAGGGCTCCCGTCCGTGTGGGGCAGGCCCCAGGTCCAGGACTCCGTGCCAGCTCGGCCTGGGCACTGCTTTTCTCCTGGGGAATGACAACCGGAATTGGGGCAGCGAAGCTGCTGGAGAGGGAGCCTGGCTTCTCTCTCCTCAATCTACAGAGCAAACAGGACAGTGAGCACCATGCTAATAAATGTGCTTTATTGTACATTTTCCAGGATCGTTAAGGATTGTGTTTCTGGATCGATCAAGTTCCACACTGAGGCAATTTGTTGGGGTGGTTTTGGTTCAGCCCCTAAAGGTTCCTCCCTGCGACGTGACTCTAATGCAATCCCACAGCAGCAGCAATTGCGACTGAATCCCCCTTTTGCGAGGGAACACAGGGGCCAAGGGATGAGTTACCCTGTCTGCTCTCAGAGCTAGCACCGAGCACTGTCACCATCACTGGCATAGTATGAAAAAACAGAGTCAGCTGCAGCTCATGGTGGCCAACCTGGACCAGAGCTCCCCCGGTTCATCCTGTCAGAAAGGTGGACCCAGTGGAGTGAAGTGCCCAGCACAGGCACTAGGTCACTAACCTTCCTATACCAAAGAGTTAGATCCTCTGTCTTACAGTCCATCTATTTCAGTGATTGATCTTTTAAATTAAATATTTTAGATTCTTAGAGAAAAAATAAAATAAAAGTTGGATAAAATGTTAAGTGATTAAATCACAATCAATTTGCAATCCTTTCATTGAAAGTACCCGAGTAATCAGATTTTTTAAAAAAAGTTAAGAATCAAAATCTACTCTTCAAAAATGTCAATAATACTCCAATGCAAACTGTCCGCTGACCTGTGACTCAGCAGCTCACTCAGGAGTGAGTCAATCTCACAAAGGCTGGCGATGTTTTCCAGTGGTGAGACCCCACTGATGTCCACAAACTTGTCAGGAATAAATTTGGCCCCCAATCTCTGTCTGTGCATTCAGTGCAAAGAACCAGGCAGAAATTACTGTCTCAGGTTTTCAAACCATTGAACATGTTTGGAAACAAACTGTTGCTTCTCCATTTCCAAAGCACAGAGTAATGCACCAGGCCCTACCTACACATCTCCTGAATCATCCTTTCATGCATAAACTTGAAGAAATAGTCTTCCTCCTACATGACAGAATTACTCACAAGATCGTACTGAGACCCTGATCTCCACAGTCCTGCTAGAGCCCCATGGCCAAGGCCAGGTTCTGACACACTCACGTTGGGTATCACATAACTAATCCAGTTGCTTCCACTCCAGGGACATGGTCACTCTCCAAAACACAATAGGAAATCAGTGACTAGAATAGCAAAACTCCCTGGCTTTCACGAGGAGAGGCATCTCCCCAAGGACACAGGGTTGTCCAGCAAACAACCACCTAAGAAGGATGGATGAAATTCTCTTGGCATATCTGATTGGTACCTGTCAGGGAAAGGGGAAAGATCTTCAGAGAAAATAACAAATTGATATTCTGATGTTCACCAATATTTATAAAAATAAAATTAAACCAGAGGATCCAGTAGGTGTGAGCAGCCATGTGGCCTTCTTCCTCTGCATATGCTGATGATTCCAGTGCCCAAGTCCTAAGTGAGTGAGTTCTCCCCTGGGGTGGCTTTGTTCATATTTTATTTAGTGCACTTAAAGTGACATTTTCTACAGCTGTCGTAAGCAATGTGGCGTTTTCTGCATGGATATTGGCCCATGCAGGGAAGGTCCCCAACTGGAAGATGCTTTTGGCCCATGTGTTCATAGCCAAGCTAAGAAGCAGAACTCCCATAAGATTCATGAGCAACCCAGTTCTCGCCTACAAAAGAAACACAAAGATAACACTGATATTAGGGAAACGGGAATAGGTTTAAGAAATGCTGAGCACAGCACTCAGAACCACAGCAAGTCCAAATTTCATCATGTCAGACTTTCAAGAGACTCTTTTCATATTTCTGTTCTTTTAAACGCTGCTCAAAACAGCTCTAGACTTGCCCATTTACCAGATACTGAACTGGTAACAGTTCTGAGAATTACTTTCATAAAGACTCTACTCAAATTGACTGTCTTCAGCATTTTCTGTACCTAAAACAACTTACCATATCCTTAACCATCAAGTGTCCAGAAGAAAATGCAATTGAGTTAGGAGGAGTTGAGACTGGCAGCATGAATGCATAGGAGCATCCTACAGTTCCCGGTATCATTAAGTAGAGGGGATTTACTTTTAGACGAATGGCCTTGAAAAACAGAATGGAAGAGAAATTGTACGTCAAGGATCAGGAATGAAAATCAGACATATTAAAGAAAGTCAACGGTCACTGTATTGTGCAGAGTTGTACCCCATTCTGTGATACATAATTGTGTACCTCACCAATAAAATTTGATAGACAATCTGATAGCTGGCAGTGCCCAGATTATGCCAGAGGCACTGGCCTTGCTTCTTTCCAAGGGTTTCCAGGTGCCTAACACCTTGCTTTAATGGCAGGACATTCACAACACAGCCCCAACGCAGACGTGCCCCTTTCATGCAGCGCAGCAAGGAAGGAGCAGAGGAGCGGCTGGGCTCATCGTTTTAGTCTTACCAGTTCTGCCAAGACAGGCAGGAAGATTATAATTGTGGCAGTGTTGCTGGCAAACTCTGTGAATAAGGCGATGACAATAGTGATAAGGATGACGGCCACTGGAGGGGGGACGCCCTCCAAGGGGTGCAGACGGCCTCCTATCCACACAGACAAACCTGACTCCTGCGGATGGGGAGAGAAAACAAGCCAGACTCATCTCTGCACACAAATCAATTCTTTTGTGTAACTGTGAAGTATGTACAATCAGAGATAACTCTGCTCCCCCACCAATGCAATGCAACCACCTACATGTAGCATGTATTTACCAGCAAGAAGTATTGAAAGCATCTCAAGATTTACTAGCTTCCTTAGTTAGATGCCATTCATTTTCATCAGTGGGAGTTAAAAAGCAAATTTTTCAGGTGTATTGATTTGGAGATGCAAATTGCCCAGAGCCAGACAAACCCAGCTGATGGCACCCTGTGAAAGTCCACAAACATTGGGCAGAACGAGCATCACCCAACATCTGCATCAGGCCTCACCTCACAGCCTTTTGCCATGGCAAATCCTCCTCCAAGCAGCAAGATAATGTTCCAGGGAACGGTCTCCTGGGCCTTCCTCCAAGTTAGCAAAGGCTGCGTTTCAGTGTTTGGGGCTGCACAGAGAGGAAAACCCCCATATCAAACGTGCACACAAGTCATTATCTGACAGGATGACATCATTAGCTGACATCAGCACTGAAGCTCACTAATCACAAGTTGCTGATGACTGAAATATGCACATAGAGTCTCTTAAACTATATGATTAAAAAATGATTTCACTTACAATCAGAAAAAAAAAGTAATTCTAACAGTTTAGGTTTTATTTGAGGCTCTCTTAGAGAGCCATTTAATATCAGGTAAATTTTCTCCCCATAAAAGACATAAATATTGTCCTCAACAGATGAGATGTTATTGATTTTCCACTTGTCATTCAATGATTCAGGAGCTTTATGTCAAGGAATTCACATCTTCCCCACAGGTCATTTCTTAGCACGCAGTGAGGTGAGCCCCAAGGGCACCTACGTTTCATTCCAAGCAGGCCTGATGAGACATCATCCTGGAGCATGGACAAGGCAGCACATGTGCAGGACTCAATCAGCTGCAGCAGCCCTTGGTTTGTTCCCCCAGCCCCAGAACGTGCTGCACCCTCCACAAATCTGGTCCCCATCACCTCCAACAGCCACTACTCCACATGCAGAATGTCTGACAGCAAGGACTCCAGCACAAATTACAACGAGTAACCAAGTCATTCCTGCAATAGGCAGCAGGGCCGTGACTCTTAAGCTTCTTTTGGCACTTCAGAAAAAAGGACTATCTTTGCCACGAGCTGCAGCAGGACCAAGGCTGCATGTTCTGGCATTTACACTATGGGACCACAGACACGGCCAGGGTCCCTGCTCACATGTGCCACCTGCTCAGCTTTTAGGTGAAATCACCTGCTCACCTTTTAAGTCGAACCACCACCTGAAGGAAGGCTTTTGGGAAGGGAAGAAGAACAATATGATCACTATGGTGATTCCAGTAACGGCATCTGTGATGAACCTGTCCAAAGCAGCAGAAAGACGTGTAAAAGCACATGCCTGTAGCGTTACAAAGTTTATGGGAACAGGGATTTACCAAAGAAGATTATCGAGTTTGAACAACATTCATTGTTCTTTTTTGTTTCCTTTTAATTCCCTGTTGAGATGCATTTCTAAGATGAGCTGTGAATATCCTGCAAAAACTGTCCCAAAGCCCCACAAATGGGAAAAACAAGATCGAATCCCTGGCAAATGGAGGTGTGTGGGCAGGTTTGAGAACACAATGTGGGAAAGGGGGCTTGGAAAGACTTCCCCTACTCCCCGCAGGACAGCCTCTTAGTCATGAACACTTCAAAAAATGTTCAGCTTCTGAAGTAAAAGCAGGCCCCATCTAGGAGCTTATGCATATGTTTGAGGGGCTATTAACTGATGAGGCAAAAATTCGGAACTATTTTGTTGCCCTATGGAAACATTTATTGAGCTATGGCTTTATAAAATGGTGTTTTCTACTTAGAAATAGCAGCACCCACTCTGAGCTTCAGCATTCCCCACTTCTATGTCCTTTTGCCTTCCCAAAGGACGCATGTCACAGCAGAAGTGAACTTGCAAAACAGGCTCAGTTCCTGCAGGCCCTCTAAACTTCAAACCTCAGTGATATCTGTGGATTGCGTAGACAGTTCAGGATTTCACTGTAACTGCATTTTTAAAAGGCATTCCCTACATTCAAACGCTAGGGATGGACTCAGATAGACATATACAAGCATCTGCAATGCCAGCTTCCAGCTGGGCTTTATGGGCCTCCTCCAGAACATGTAAACAATAAAGCCACCTCTAGCACTTGAGGATTAGTTCTATTTATTCCATGAAATCTGAGAAATGGTGCTAAGCAGCACAATCAGAAACTCAGGAACCCCCAAGACCTGGAAATGCTATCGACAAATGTAACAGAGGAATGAAAATAAAATCTTACCCTGGTGCAAACAAACTTGCCCAACCTGGAATGAATTTGGGGTCCCTGGAGAAAAGCATGATCGCAAACATACAAAAGAAGAAGAAAATTGCCTGTTCCGCAAACCTAAAATGAAAAGAAATGCAGTTAAAATGCAGTTATCCTATCTTGGGTTCACACTCTTAGCATAAGTAAGGAGCTTAAACTGAGGCAGATTGGGTGAGAAGTTAGACAGCTTTTCTAACAACAGTGAAACACTAAAAGAGACTGTAAATCTATTTGCAAATATTGGTATTTGTCAGTAAATCTCTCTATTGGAAGACACTAAGGATAGACGAGACAGGCACCAGGCATGTTCTGATCAGATGTCACCGTTTGCACAGGCAAAGTTGCCCCTTGGGATGCGATAGAGAGGAAGCTTCTCATGGTCAGTCCTGCCATTGCTGTCCTCTGGGGTGTTTCTAAGGCACATTTTAGTCTGATCCTGACAGGCTAGGCATGATCACACTTGAGCTCCAGTCAGCATAAAAGTCAGATGAGATCCAAATCATACATGACACACCAGGAACAACGTTCTCCAAGATCAAAACCTAAGCAATATCACTTAGGCATGACAAATAACAGAGTGGCCTGTGAAAGGCAAATCATAGGCTAAGTATTACTACCAACTCCACTGATGACTCTAGTGGAGTCAGGATTTAACCAAGATGATGCCTCAAAACATTGTTTTTGTGCCTCTCAGAAGCACCATGAAGCGCATTTAAACGGTTGTGAGGAAGCCACTTGCATTTATTTTATGTTATGGGGTTGCTAATCAGATTGGTAAAGCAAGGCTTAATGGGCTTTCTTGCTGCTAGACCTCAAAGTGGGACTTTGATTCTTACACAGACATTTTGCAGGCTTCCAGATAATGCACTGAATGGAACAAATAAACCAATTTCCTTCGTGTACAACACAGGCCCGGAGAATGGTCTTTGAAGAAACACTTCATTTCACACACAACAGCAGTAATTAGAGTGTCAGTAGAGCCTGACTGAATCTTCACAGCATTTCTGTGGGCCTGGGAATATTATTTTACAGATGGGGAAACAGAGACCTCTTGACATTAAGGCCTGCAATTTCAAAAATCTTCACGATCGCTGATTGCCCAGAATATCAGTAGTTGGTGGAATATACCCAGGATTTGATTCTTGGAACTACTCAACTTTTCCTGTCCCCTTTCTGGCATTTCTCATACATTTGAAACACTCCGGCTTCCTTTTTCCTATATGTGGTCCTCACCATTACAATTTGCACCACACTTTTTCCAGAAGACAAGACCTTTAAGAAATTACAGTAAAAGTATCTTGATCTTTCTTTAGCTGACTGGTAAAGGAGCAACTCACAAAAACAGATTGCATTCCATGAAATGGATCTAACTTCTTTCCGTACCTTTTCTTTGAGCAGGTTTTTTATGATTTATTAAAATATAACCATAATCCATAGGATTTACATCTATTATAGGATTCACCAGTCTCCTCGGTGACTTGATCCTGCTTTGCAGAACAGTTACAAAATAAATCTTCAAAATTCAGCCTGTGTTGGTTAGTTACATAAAGTACACGTGTGTTCCTGGAAGCTACAAACAGTTGTTAAACGGCACAGCATGAAGTCAATATGAATTTTTCTCCTGATAAGCATTTGAGTATGGATGTGCTATTTGCCTTTATTTGTATTAATGAAGATGTGCAAAACCCAAACTGCAGTAGGTCACAAATACGGAAAAGCATATTTCAATCAAAAGACAGTGCCACTCAGCCCACCCGTCCTCAGCCAGGACATTTCCAACCCCCTTAACTCTGTTCTGATTCAGTCCCAACTTGACAACTCACTTGGTTGGCCCCAGTTTCTGATAGTCTTCCTTTATCACTTCTCGGGCTCGGGCTTCTGCATCCACTCTTATATTTGACTTTTTTGCTCTCCAGCCCCTGCCAATAAACACAGTTGCATTTTTACATGTCTCCAGCGTAATTCACCCGAGAGGGAATGCTGCGCTCAGCGTCGCTTCTGGATGCTTCAAAGAGCAGAAGTTTCTCCCTGTGGAGCCTCCGAGCCTGCCGGCACGTCTCTCGCAGCAGTTGGTATTCTCTCCAAAACACCCTGCTGCAGAGAGCACGAGCAGCCTGGCAAAGCCTGGCCCAGCATCAGCTGGGTGCAGTTGTGGGTATTTTCCCCCTCCCATGCCAAGGATCAGAGGTGCTTGTGAATCTCCACACCTTCGTGCAAAGGAGACCTGTGGTCTCCACACAGCAACAGGCAGGAAGGCTCCTCTCATTTATACGCTGAAAAGATTCCTTCAGCATGGGCTCCAATTGTGAAAGATAGACCCAATTTTGTTGCACTTCATCACTGACAGCATATAACCAGCGTGCCAGAATGATGAGGAAGCGGGTGACGGAAAAACAAACCTGCCCCTCTGCTTCTCAAGTCACTTGCAATGTCCTGAGTAAGCTCTGAAAGCTGCCGAGAATCAACAAAAATGTGAGGAATTTCTAACAGGCCGGGAATGTTAATGTGCTGCTGGCTAAGCCTCTTTGGCCAGCAGCGCTGCCCGCACTCACCGTTTGATCCTCTGCAGCGCGCGCAGACAAATGATATATTCATATCTCGCACTTCATAGCCCACCCTAGCCCTGCCACCCAACGGATTTCTAGCACTGCCTGTGACCTTGATTAAACCAGTAAATCTACAAAATGGGACTTACTTCGCTGGAGGCAGGGCTCTGTGCTGCCCGCGTTTAGTTCATTCATGGCTGTAAAGGCACAGTGTGGTTGGGAGGGAATGACCCATCATTGAAAACCCTTGGATCTCAAATAGTTATACCTGGTCCTTTGAGTTTTGTTTTGTTTTTTCACCTAAGCTCAGCTTATAATGAAGTCTTTTTATACCTCTTGCATTCAAGGAAAATCTGCCTGCTGTTGAAAGCTGGCTCCCACAGGGCTAGGACAGCTAAAATCTGGTTCTCAAGGAATAACTTCTCATCTTAAGAAACCTGGTTTTCTTTAGCTCAGATCCTGGGTACAAGCTGCAGACACCAGCGATTTGCCCTCGTGCAAATCACCCACGACCGCTTCATTGCTGGGCCCAGAGCCGCCAAGCACCACCCCACACAAACGCGGTCCCCCTTGCAAAGCTCCGCACGTCCCTTCAGAAGCATTCCACCTCTTGGGAATACTGGTATCTCCTGTACACAGCTATCCCAATAAAGCTGTGCTTCACGCCGATAGAGAGGAGCCAAACAAAACAAAAGCAATCACGTTCTCCTAATAGAGGAGCAATTTCCCCTTTTACCCGAGCTGGTGGCCAGCACAGCTACCTCTTCCCTCACCTGATGGACCTCAGGCTCTGCATCGCCCAAGCCATGGCCAGCGCCTGCCCGTAAAGCCCCATATGGCATTAGCTCATGGCAGGATCATTGCCACTGCACTGAGTCTTATTCACATACAGACGTCTTGCTTAAAAACCCCTCCACTCAGCAAGTCTGCACTTCTGTTACAGGTCTGACTGAAGGACGGTCCTCACCGAGGTTATTTGGAGCTCCCTGCCCTCTCCGAGCAATTACCTGCAAGCTTAGCTGTCTAGAAATTTAAGGGCCTGGTTCGGTTATTTTCTACACTATGGCTTTCCCATTGATTTTTTTCCTCTCTGAGACAATGTAAATATTTAGACACGTCCCTTTTCACCCTCTACTTACATTTTAAACAAACAAAAAAAAATCTTAAAATTATAAATTGTGTATAGTCCCTGGAGAAAGCAGGTCAGCGTTTGCTGCTATCACATGAGGTTAAAAAACAGGCTCCAAAATGAATCAGTTTGGCAGCATGATAATTGTTTTAAATAGTGTACACTGGACATTGCAGGAGACCTTGCAAGTGCCCTGCAAAGATTTACCAGTAAAACATGTTGCTCTCTGTTACAGATTAACACGTTGTTGTAAAACCAGGCCTTGTCATGAAGTAATCTGTTCCAAACCCAAATTTCATTCTAGTAACAAATCCTGTCTCTTCCCTGTTCTAGGGGATGTTTGCTACTAATTCCGTGAAACCAAAATTTCATCCTCCTCTTTAAGGTTTGATCCTGCTTTCTCTTCTGTCACAGAAATGCTGACACTGACTTTCACAGGCAGCAAAACTGAACTTAAAAAATTGTGTTGAATGAATAGGTAAAAAAAATCTGTGCATGTATTTCAAGTTGATAAAAATATCTGTCATTGCCAAATAGCTCCTAAGCAATTCTTTTGCATATCAGCAATTGCCTACTGCATCTATTTGAATATTGAAATTGATTTGTAACTTGAGATGAAAGATTTTTATTTCTTTTTAAGGAGATATTCAGGTGCAGTCTTTGTTTTTCCATGGGAATCTACCCTTGCAGCCAAGTAACCGTGCCAGATCTCTGGGGCAGGCACCGAGTTAGGTAGACTTGGAATAGCCCAGCTGAATTTGGGGTGATGTGGCAATGACCATCCACAGGGAAGAGGCGTATGCAGTGTCCCAGGATATTCCAATCCCTACTCACACACTACGGCACTACACCTTGGAAACAGTCGCATTTACAAGAGGGCTTTTGATTAGAGCTGCTTGGAAAACAGAAGTGAAAATGTCAGGGTTTTGAGGGTTGTTCAAGAAAACACTGTCACTTCAATGTTTTCTGAGTGGTTTCATGGTTGCTTCATCCTTTAACACCTTCCTGTGTAGAATCAGCCCAGTATCTGCTTTCCATCCCCTGTGCAAAAGGCATGGCTATGAAGCCCTCTTTCCCCCAGAGCCCACATGACAATTCTGGTTGGCTTCAATGGTTTTAATGCAAGAGTCTAGGCAATTTACAATGCTGGTACAATCAAGCTAGCACATATAATACATTTGGTTGAATATAAACGTACCTGAGGTTAATTCCTCCATATAAGATGGAGATCCATAGCCATCCCATGAGAAGAAAAATCAGCATTAGAGGAAATGCAAACATAAACCAAGAACCAAAGTTCACCACATCACATTCTGGAAAATAACTAAGCAAATGGGAAAAATAAAGTTAATGCAAGAAGGGAAAATAAACCTTCAATTTAAGGGTAAACAAACATTTGAAACTAGCAGAAAAACATCTCACAAACTTGCCAATTGTGCTTTTAATAAATATTCCTCTGTGTGCAACAGCAATTCTTTGGGCGCTATGGGATTTGGGCAACATTGTGTTGGGAGAACCTCACCAGACAGTTCTGCAGCATAGACCTGACATCACCCAACTAGATGAGCAGCAAGGAAAGGAGATTTAAAAAAAAAAAAAAATTGATCTCTCCATATTCTGGTACTCTCATACAACAATATTCTTGGGCACCCAGGATCTTATTGTGATTTATCAGTTTCAGTCCTGGTACAATACAGAATTTCTGTTCCTATGCACATACAAAGCATCTTTTATGACTAAAAGAACAGGTCAGAATTAGCAGGGTTCCTGCTTTTTTTTTGAGGTGAGATACAACCACTCACAAAACACTATGTGGCCTGTTTCATGAAAACAGTTACAAGATTCATTTTAAACTGGCAGTCAAATCCCATTAAATTCACTGGGATTAAGAGCATCAATAAAGTGATGCACACATGTACTGGTTTGTCTGAAAGCTTCACTGGGTTCATGGAAAACCTGATTAGCTAGAAACATAGTTTTTCTCTGCTCACAACATATCCCAAAATGCTGTGAAGGGGCATGGATTTTCCAAAACAGCTCCCAGCCCATAAGCAGATTTCCTTCAGGGACAGAGAATACGGCTCTGTTCTGCAGAATTTACTCTAACAGCCACACAGATGAGCGGGGCTTTCCCGGGACAACCTGTCCTACCTCTTCAGCTGTCCCAGGAGGATGAGATTTGGCGCCGTTCCCGTCAGTGTCGCCGTCCCGCCGATGCTGGCCGCGTATGGGATGGAGATGAGGAAACCTTTCCAGATATTTGTTTTGTATTCTTCCTCCTTCTTTAAGTCTGAGAGCACATCGCTGGCAACCTCCTTCTCCTCCGCCAGATCTTTGCTTTAAAACATTCCAAAAGAGAATCCGGTGAAAGCCCTGGTTTAAATACAGCGCAACCAATTTAGAGTCTTGACAGAGGGAAAACTCCTGATTCTTAGTACTCCAAGCTAGCAATGTTCTCAAGGACACCTAAGTGGCTCGTTTTGGCAGGGGGGGCCTGTCAGGCTTCCGCACTGCCCAGTGAGTTGCCACTTGGCGCGGGGCAGGCTTGGCCACCCGCAGCGCCTGCCGTGGGAGCCGTGGGGCCCGTGCCTGCCCCAGGCTCCCAACGCACAAAACAGCAGAAAGGCAACTGTGTTTCTGCTAAAAGGGAATAAAACTTTGTTTTCGATAGCACCAAGTGGCAAGAAACAAGCTCCCAAGAAGATGCCTCTTCCCCTCACCTCTTAGCAAAGCAGGACCACCGATGGAGTATGAAGCCTGGTGGCTTTTACATCACCTGCTTCACACGTTTGATGCTCCTGAGAATAATCAAGGCACAGTTTTCCAGCAGGAGACACCTCTGGCTAATATTTCAAGGCCACTCAAGAACCTCTGCAATAGTTTGGATGTGCAGAAGGCTGCGAGACACACACTGTGTCCAGCTGGGTTCCTGTGCTCAGCCTGTTAGCAGCTGGGAAGTTCAGCATAATCACAACATTTCAGTCACCAAATGTCACATTCCTAAAGCTGCATCTAGCTCAGGGGATAATTCCCTCTCTCTGCTCTCTAATACAAACTTTATAGTTAACTTACTCCTCAGTACTTGCCAGAAACTGCATCTCAGTTGGTACAGTGTAAAGTTTATTCTGCTGTAAAGATGCTGAAAAAGAAAGATTAGGACTTTAAAACAGTTCAAAGCATCTAGAAAATTCTCCCTGCACCAAAACAGAGAAGGAAACTTCATTTACAGAGCAGGGACTTTGCAGACACAGGGTGAAATAATGCCATGGGCCTGGGAGTCGGGAGCACGCGGCTGGGATGGCCAAGGCCATCTCCTCCAGCCACTGCTCCAGGCCCCCAGTGTGACGGCTCAAACGCTCTCACTGCAGCACACGCCACCTCTCCGACACCTTCAGGGACCTGATATTTTTATTAGTTCTGCCCCTGCCACTGTGGCTCTGTTCTGCCAAAGAGTCTGGAATATTGTAATTTGAACAGCAGGTTGTCATTTACCTCATCATATATTTGTTTCATTGGTTAACCAGAGCTAATTTTTAAGAACAAATTTGCTGAGCCTGGCAGCTTCGAGGAACTGACATGCTCCTCAGGGTACAGCAAGAGCACTGTCTCGCTCAAATCCACCACTCCTGAGGAATGAACATTTTAACCCCTCACACTTCATACAAGGTCACCGCAAAGCTAAATCCCTTCTTTAAAGGCAGCTGTGGGCACATCAGGGATTAGGTTTCACACATGGTCCTTTAAAATCCACCCAGAGAGCAAGGACTATCCCAGACCATCACCCTCTTTCCGAAAGTGCATCCAGAAGGCTGAGAGCTTCCTCCCAACCAGTGCCCGGACCAAGGACACCCCAGGGACTTCCAGGAGTACCCAGCAGCCAGGGACCCTCCTGTGCAGCTTGCACCATCTCTGCCTCTCTGGTCGCTGACCTCAAGGAAGGTGAGCAGGACTCAGGAGCACTTGGAAAAAGGTGTCTTTTGAATAGACAAGGTGGCTGACATTCCCTTTGGCAGTAAAGAGGGAGGTGCACTCCATCCCACTCATGAGATTCAGAAATTGAAAGATGGATCAGAGCCACAAGGTAATCTCTCCCAATGCAATCTCTCCGTCTCACAACTTTAGCCTAATTCTTGCCATCACTATCCCAGCAAGCCCCACATTTCCTTGCACTCAGGTTCCTCTCCTACACATTTGCCTGCTGAGGCAGCAAGGAGGCCGCACAGAAAGGAGCTGGTGGTCAAAGTCTCCAACCCCCCTCACTTGTCACTGAAGACAACCGGCTCATTCCTGCTCAGTGAACCAGGGAGTTTTGCAATGTCATGTTTTACACATTGCTAATTTACCGAAATGAAGTTAATGGGCTGGGACACACACGTATGCTGAGCTTTCACCTCAGCACTGCTGTGATGCTGGCATGCAATGAAGATGAAAAAATGTTAACCCATGGCTGACTCTCAATCCCCCCCCAACGCATTTTGCCCAATACCTCTTGTCATTTAAGTCCTGCCCAAGCCTAGTGCTAGCAAAGACAAATATATCATGCCACCTTTAAGAAATTCTGTGTTTTTCCCTTGCTAAGCTAAACTCCCATCTCCTCTTGCTCGGACTCTGGTGCCTGTGAGTTCTCTCTTCAAGAAGGTTTGCAAGAGGCAATGATGAAAAGGAATGTAAAAGATGCTGTAGAACAATCTTTTCCTTTTACACTTCAAACAGGAGGTTTGAAAATTGTTGGGGGTTCCAAAGTTTAAAGAGGTTGAAAACTGCCACTGAATGAGCACCATAAGGACCTCTCATCAAACCATACAAGAAGTATCAGTGGCCATCAACCCTGCAGTTCTACTGGTGCTGCTCGGAGGGCAATGAATAACAGCTTTTCCAGTTAAGTGGTATAAGCAAATAAAAGCTGAATGGGGAGGAAGAAAATAGGTGAAGATAAAATTAAGTGGATTTCCTTTTTAATCCTGAAAAATAAATGAAATGTTTTTGGTTCCTCTGAAGCATCACTTGATTTTTTAAATGACTTTTAGAACATTAGCTGGCCATACCAACAAGCTCTACCAGTCTCTCTCTCCAGCTCTACAACTTGGCAGAGGCTGAATAATGGACAAAACATCCACTACTTCTGAACAAGTAGTTATGCATTTCATTGTAAATTAACCTTTAAAGCTACACAAATTCCCAGATGTTTCACCTAAATACCACAGATGCAGATGGGCTTTTCCTAGAAAGCTTTTGCTTTGATGACATTTCTGTTGTTTCTACAAGGTATAAGAGGCCTGAAGAGCAATGCCACCATGTGCCACCACGGCTGGGGCCATCGCCCACCAGCGCAGACAGAGAAAGTCTGTGGGAGGCAAAAATACACATTTCTCAACTGCCTCCTTTAAAGGCATCATTCGCACGTCTGTGAGCCACCAAGACCACCCCAAGCGCTGAATGCATGGGGAAGCGTGGGCATGAGTGATTCCAACCTCAGGATTATCTCAGCAGTATAAAAACATGATCTCTTTATCAGAGACATAATTTAAATTCTTGCACGATATGTTTGATCAAAGCTGACTGCTACATACTCGCAGACTGATTTCCTGCACTTCTCAAGATTTCTTCTGAAAAAGACCAAACGCTTTCAATGCTACATATTTTTAATGCATTTTTAATCTATTTCTTTTGCCTATCCAAACTCACTTTTTAGCCTTCAGGCCATTACTATAGCGCTACTAAAACATACCCAAGCACATCAGCAAATTGATGCTATTATACGCCAATGTCAAAGTTTGCCTCCATACAGAGCCCACTGTCAGGAGCCTGGTTTCATCAGATCTGGAAAAAGCTGAGACATGCCAACCGAGAAGTGCCATCAGTCCTGGCTAAAGATGACACTTGCCAGATAGGAAACCTCCACAGAAAGCTCATTTTCACTTCTCTTTCTGTAAGTATAAAATCAGACTGTTAGTTCCTGACTGACTTTAGCTTTAGGGCTTCCTTCAAGAAACTCCTGTCTTCTCATCTAATCAGAAAGATTAAAGAAAAGGATGAGTCTATGATAAAACTTCTTAATTACTTCTAACTTACTTCTGGTAAAAAAAAAAAAAAAAGGCTACAGGAAAACCTGCATTTTTGTGTTCTATATTTTACAGATGACTTTCTCCTTCACTTGTATTTACCACATTTACAAGTCTCTGCTCTCAAAATATCATTATATAATCATAGGAGTTTTCCAAGTAACGTTTTATTTATTCCTCTGCTCACATCCCTCTCCTTTTCCCTTTTCTACCTTCCCACATCACTGTGAGCATCACGAGCCAAGCACATTAACTTCACATTTATGGTGTCTAGGCCAATGGGGGTCTTGACTTACATGTTCCCCAAGCCTACTGTATGTATAGTAATAACTACACACCAAATCATTTCAGACGACAGAGGTGAAGGAGGTTAAAGAGTGGAATCACAAAATGCAGTACTGCTCCAGAACAGGAAGTTATAGCAAGAAGGTCAGTGGGGCTGATTTCAATAGATGTGCATGGTCAACAATTCATTCAGCAAATGTGATAAAGCAAATGGAAAGCAAATGTCTCATGATTGCTACACACTAATGATGAATGGTTAAGTATATCTTTATTAGAATAGGTAAGGGCTTTAGGCTTCTTCTGAGAACTCATTTTTCTATCCTAGAAATCAGCAGCAACAAAGAAGCCTTTAAGTTGCAGAAACAGTAATGCTAATTAGTGCAAGCAAGAGAACCTGCAGCACCAGTAACAGCTGTGAAGGGGGTTTCAGTTCAGCTTTGCTGCTTTCCATTACCATCTACCAGAAGCACAAATTGCTCTTAGATACTTGGGGCAGCAATGAAATGAGGCAAATTTTCTGGCACCAGTGAAGACCTCAGATTGCTTCTACTATTGCCCTATCTCAGTTACCTTGGTTTTCTTCATTTTCCCTGTTCAGCTCTTTAGAAGTGTCTTTCTCCCCAAAGAGGCTTTTCAAAATTGCATTTGCAATTGGAAGCATCATAGCAGTGGAGGCAGTATTACTTAACCACATGGACAGGAAAGACGTTGTCAACATCATTCCTAAAATTAGTCTGGAAGACAGAAAGAAGAAAGAGCTGAATTTCTTGAGTTCGAAGGGTTCTCTAACATAGTCTGGATACAGGAAGAATAGATCCTGTGCAGAAATCACATAAAATTAATAGGAAAAAGCACTTCTACAACCAGGGTCAACATAAATAACCAAAAGAGGCATTAACATGGTGCTGAAGGAAACAGTTCTCCCTAGGCAACATCCATCCTGAACAAACTCCATAAGCACGGGGTTACTCCACGTGGAACGAACTCCGTGAGCTCCATGGCATGGACACGATGCTCACGTTGCTTCCTGCAGCTTGCCCACGGCCCCGCCGCGCGCCCGCCCGTTCACCTGGCGGGCTGCACGCCCACGAGCATGAGGACGCGGAGAGCAATCCTGCGGTGCAGATTCCACTCCTCGATGGCAGATGCCATGATGAGGCCGCTCAGAAAGAGGAAGTTGGTGTCTAGGAAATACTGCGGGCAAACTTTGTTAGACGGCAGGATCCCCAGGAAGGGAAAGAGGACGATGGGCAGCAGGGCTGTCACCGCCAGCGGCAGCGCCTCCGTGCACCAGTACAGGGCCATCAACAGGATCACGTAGAGACATCTTCCCTCCTGCAAAAGAAACAGAGAGGATAAAGTAGCGCCTGTCGGGTTACAGAGAAGTCCTTTCACTTGAAAAAACCTATCCCAGACCACCAATACGCACCAATTACTCCTTCAAGGATGCAGCATTTCCCCCAAACCATTCCCATCGAGGACAGAATTGTCCTGATAGGTTGGGCATGGGGTTCAAGGCTTCCTCGGTTGCCTGAACCTCCAATGTGTAGCGAGTTGGCAATGCAGCGAGCCATCAGCTGGGAAGTATGGAGAGTAGGAAGTGCTCCTTGCATTGACTCAGATTGCTAATTCTCAGTGTGTACTGCTGCAGGAAAGAAGCAGTGCTAATATCCTTAGATGTCCACATCATCTCACAGCTGCTACGCTTAATGTGTTTGTACTTTCTCTCCAGCTTCCACAGACCAGGCTTTGCATGGCTTTGAGAAAACGCCTTTGAGAGAAGTCCAAGGACATATCGGGTCTCCATATTTGCAAAAGGAGGCATAGAGAAAGGTTTCTTTTATTGGATCCGAGTCTCCGGAGAGATCTGTGTGAAACAATTCCAAGGCAACCCATCCCAGTCCCTACGGAAATCAGTAAATCAAGAGTTATGGTGCTGTGCCACTTCCTATTGCTGAGAGCTTGCCCGCATTCGGTGCCACCGAGCTCGTCCAAGGCTGGCAGCAACCCAGCTCCCTCGCTGCGCCCGCGGCGAGGCTCATTCATCCGCCCGGGAGGCACCAACGAGCCCGGAGCCATTTGTCATGACAGCCCCAGCCGAAAGAAAGAGCTGGGGAAAGAAGTCAGGACAAGTGCCCCAGTGCAGGCAGGAGGGAGCCCCTGAGCAGGACTGGGAGGCTGGGGACTGCGTGGAGCACACGGGAGAGCGACGGACCCATCCGTCACCGCCGCGTTGAAGAGCGTTATTGTCAGTGCCCGCGGGGCAGCGTGCCCACAGGGCTATAAATAACGGCTCAGAACCACTTGGAAGCTATTTATTTTGCCACTGTTTTCCAGCTTGTTGAACAGGTTGAATTGTTATTCAAGGCCACCTCTGTATCTCCACTAGGTCCTTCCCTCCCGGCACCAAGGTTGCTGGGATTTCTCCGGGTGTGATGGCAGCTCCCCATCGCCTTGACTTGGCCGGGATGGGGAACAGAGTGAACTGGGAATGGCCTGAAACTGCACTTTGGAGATAAGGTGGTCTCCAACAAAGCGTTTGAGCAGGTGAGACCAAGGTAAAACCTGCCTGGCCACCTACCAAAATTCCCTGCAAGCCTTAGCTGAACACAGTGGTCCCCAGCTCCCACTGCAGACACCAGCTCAGTAACACCCACACCCGGTGATGCTGAAAAATAATCAAGACTGAAAGCTAACGAGCAGAATCTTCCTTGATATCCTGGATGGATAGAGCTAAGTGAATTGCAGCTTATAAGGATTTACATTTTATCTGTAGTGAGTGTCTGCAAAGAGACAAGACTGGGAGAACTTGTTGCTTGCTTTTAGCATTCCAGCTTTACATTTCACAAGCAATTTTGCTAGTAAAACTTGTGTTCCAGTGCTTGTGGAACTCAGAATACCAAAGGATCTAGAGTAACTAACTTGGACCTTTTGATACATTTTTCACAAGGAATCTACTGCTTCATGTGAGGTTCCCAAAACCTGCCTTTAAAGATCATCTGTAGTCCTAATTTTAGACCATGGTAAAATTACAGATGAGATATTGTGAAGTAAAACCTTTACATTCCTAAAGCTCATCTGACATCTGTCACCTCCCACAAATTCCCTCTAGCTCTATTTCCTCTAAACCAGCAGGACCAGAATAACAGTCTGGGAGTGCTAAATCTTGCAAACATAAAGCATCATGCTGTGACATGTTTGCACACTAGATTAGTGATCTATTTCCCATGGCAACTGATAATTTCTCTTTACTCTGGCTCCTCTTATACACCAAAGAAATAGCTTTGCTCCCATTAAGTTATTTTCCGTTCGCTCACTAAAGGTCATTTAAAGCATTTTTTCCTCCCAATGGCACAATCTTCTCCAGTTTTCTGCAGGGAAAGTTTCACCGGAGTGACTTCAAAATAAACATGCCTTGCCTTGGAGCAGGGTAGAACAACCAGGAGTTTTTAACATCATCTTGATATAAGAGCAGATCCGTGAAGATTTCAGTTGACCCAATAAAATGGGTGAAACCATTTAAAAAGCTAGTTGTAAGCTAAGGAATATTTATTTTCTGACGCATGGGAAATGCTTCCATGAAACACAGTGTGAACTTGATAATTGAACTTCATTGCAAAATCCAAGCCAAGATGCACAACTAAAACAGGATAGAAATTTATGGTACAGAGCGAGTTTCTGAAATTGTGTAACCTACACGGATCAACAGCAAAGCACTTCAAAAAGAAAGATGAAGTATTGCTAATACTTAGCAATAGTAACTTAGTCTATCCCAAGAGAGGAGAAATTGCACTGCTACTAAACAAGTTCTCACTTAGGACAATAGTCAGAAAGAGCTCAGATTTGGAGCAACTACTCCCCAGAAGAGAAATTTAAGAGTGCAAACCAATAAAATAGAAAGGTTTCCTAGTGCCAAGGTGTCTTGCAAGCACGGATTAATTCATGCTCCCAGTCACCTGCGAGCCTGGCTGCTATTCAGGCACTGTGCTGGAGCGGCACCGGGCAGCTTTGCCCACGCTGGCGAGAAGGGGACTCGGGCACACGTGCACCGTCACCCCCGGGCACCCTCTGCCCTGCCATCCCTCTGCTCTGTCACCCCCTGCCAGGTCCCTTTGAGCTCCCCTCGCCTCCATGCGGCCTTGTTTTTCCAAAGTCCCTACCAAAGTTCATGGGGGGGTTGAAAAAAATGGCCGCAAATACGAACTTTAAAATAGGTCTTGTGATTGGGTTAATTTTATAACCATTTAATGATTTGCCGGCAAGGGCTCTGCAGCTACAACATCTCACCTTCCTGTTGCACAAGAGCCTCCAAGACGACCTCTGCCCTGCCAGACCCGGGGCCCATCTTCGCAGCACCAAGACCTGGGATTTTCCATGCGTGGGACTCGGCCGAGCGGCACGGGGGCCGCTGGGCAGCAGCGCCTTGCCGGGAAGCGGCCCGCGGGCTGGAAGGGGACGTCAGGGCTTTCGCTCGCCCTCGTGCTGTGCTGGCGCTGGGCCCTGCCCAAGGCACCCTGCCCAGCCTCGGTTTTGCTCCGATGACCTGGCCACACCACGTGGCCATCGTGGCCTCGTGTCCCAGATGTGGGCTATCCTCATCTGCCCTCTGCAAAACGAGCAAAGGAGGGCGCATGCAAAGGCAGGGGATGCTCCAGCATCTCGAGCCCAACACCAGGAGATTGCCATTTTACCTGAAGATGGAGTTTTCAAGCCTTTTTGTCCAGCTGCCCTCATGAAGGGACATCTTACCTGTGATAGTCATAAGAACTAGATGCAAAAAGCACAGTAGGGCCCTCAGCATCTTGCTCACAAATTGCAGCTCAGGTTCCCCCGTCACCTTATTTGCATGGCCTGTTCTCCAGTTAGATGGACATTTGAATCCAGCTTCTACCAACGTAGCTCCTGCAAACATTATGTAATCTGGACATAAAACAAGCCCTGTTTACCAGCACTCATGCCAGCAGACTTGTTTTGCTCCCACTAGGTATTTGCAGAGCGGCGAGAAAAGGGCCTTTGCAACAGGAGTGCAAGCGGTGAGAGCTGCAGTGAATGCTCGGGAAGATATTTTGCTCTGGAATTATGATAAGAAATATGCAGCTTGCATGTTTTGCAACTGGCAGAAATACAGAATCATTCTCTCCACTTGATGAACGTGCCAGCTGAAGCTCAGAAACTGAGCAAATGATAAAGAGCACATCAGAAACAGGATAAAAATGGACATCGTAGGGAAAAGCATCCCTGCCTCAAAGGTCTCAAGCCCAAGGTTCACACCTTCTCCTGGAGGCACCTGCAGATCCCACCAGTTGAACCATTCATTGACTGCAAAGCAAGATCAGCACAGCGTGATGATCCAACATCCTATAAGAGGTTAAAAGGGCTCCCTTCTTGAAGAAAACTCTGCTTCAACATCAGCTTTTTTAAGATAGATCCACTTTTGGCTTAAAAAAGAAACATTTTAAAGCTACAAGTTGAGTAAGTTGCTCCTATTAACCTTGCTGTTAAAAATACATTTTGGTAATCCCAATCTGTTAGCTTCCCTGCTCTGCATCTCGTTAAATGCTCTGCCTTTATTCTCCAGCCCAGGCAGCCCCTATCCAAACTCTGCTTGTGATGGATGTGCCTTCGAGATGGTGAACAAGTCACTCTTTGCCTTTTTGTTCTTTGAGAAATAGGCCGAGCTCCTGTGGTCTCTCCCTGTGTGGCTGTTTTGCGGTCCTTGTTCTGCTCTCCGAAACTCCTCCAATTTATCAAAGCCTCTTTTCAACTCTGTAAATAAGAACACAGGGTGTTTTGGTGATAATTGCCATTAAATAGCAACCTAGGAGTCTCTCATTGCTCTTACCTTTTCATGAATTTATACATAAAATTTCACATTAACCCTTTTGGCTATGGGTAGCCAGTCTAGACAGCCATGTTCAACTTGCCATTGCAAGGCATTTTTGGAATCTGCTCCTCAAGAGGGGCTCCAGATAGGCAGGGCCTAGTCACAATTCCCAGCTACAGGTGTCTACCAAGAGGTGGGTGCAAATGCAGCCAGTTCACCAATCCACATGGCTTCTTTTCTTTTTTATTTTTTTGCATTACCCATCCTGGAACAGAATATCAAGGGTCAGACTCCTTTTATGTCTAACACACTCGAAAAATCACTTACCACCATCAACACCCTGCCCAGGGATTTCCTCCTCAACCAGTTTTCAGTTTTCCTTTTCAGTTTTGTATGGTTCCCAATTAATATTCATTCCTGTCAACTTCCCTTTTGCCCAAAGTATTTCTGCTTTCGCTTCCCGTGTGTACCCTCTTTATTTGTGAGCCGTCTGTCCAAGCAGCAGCTCTCAGTGCACGTCACAAAACACAGTCACATACTTGCAGCCATCTCTGCCCTTGCTGCAGTCCTCCCTCTTTGGCTGAGAACTGCTTCCAGGTTTGGGAGCCTGGCTTCTAAGTCACCAGCACGCAGGTAACGCACACAGGGACTTTGTGCATGACGTGTAACCAGGCTGCAAGGGCCCTTCCTCGTGCCGGGCTGCTCTCCCCAGGGCTCCTTCTTTGCTTGCCCGTGGTCCTGCACACCACGCAGCTCCTGCCTGGCAGTCTGTACCCTGTACTGTGCTGGGGACACACTGCCACAACGTGCTCCTCACCTGCCACACCACTGTTCCCCATTTGCATCACCTGTTGCTCCATAAAGAAATAGCTTGGAAGTGGTCCGTAGCCTTTGCTTTTGTGCAAGTAATGTCATTTTTCTTCACTCTTGAGTCTCCTTGTTCTAGTAAGGAGGATTCAACACTTCCAAGTTAATTTTAAACTGGTCTATGTCCACTCAGAAAGGCAATTCTGTTTTTTTGAAGTCATTGGGCCCTATTTGCCTGCGCAAAGCTCCTTTTAGCAGATTTGGCTGCCTCAGCTGTTACCAAGCCAAGAGGCTGTAGACATTGAGTTCATTAGAAGCTGTTGGAACAAGCTCTTTGCACAGCTCATTGAAAGTGCCCCCCATGCCCCTTCCTGCAGAACAGTTCTTCCAACCCCCTCCGGCCCTGCCAGAGCTCTTTGCAATCATTCACAGCTCTCCCAAGTAGGCACTTCCTCTCACAGGTCAAATGTTCAACCATTTCAGCAACAACCAGAGTGGAAGGTGACACGCAGACCCTTCTGCAAAGAACTGATTGCAGGGAAGCAGCACCACGCTGAACGTCTCACTGTGCTCTTTTACGTACGGACACAGCTCTGTTCCAGGCTTGGGCAGCACACCATGAGGTCTAAGCAAAACTATCCACAGAGTAGAAATTTCGTTTCTCTATTTAAGAGAAGGAAGATCACAGATAAAACTACTTATGCAAGTCTCTTCTGGGATTGCAACCTGAAAAGTGTGACAAATAAAAACAAGAAGCAGCATTAAAACATCTACGCTAGGGCCTGTCATAGCTGTCCACTTGTGCAGGGCCAGGGATGGAGTTCTGCATGGGTACCTGGAAAACAACCATTGATGATGACCTTGCAGGTTTGGATGCTGCAGTTCAGCAGCAATAAGCAAGGCCAGATTTGACATATGATTTTTCTTAAAGGATTTTGTCTGCAGGGAAAAATCACCTAAGTTCAGTGGGAAACTCATTGCATGCAGTGTTTCGCAGAGAAGCCCCATCTCACTTCTTGTTCTGTGTTAAACTAATTGTTAGATCACAATCTCTTGGTCTCCAAATCCAGCTGAAACGCTGCCCTCAAAGCCAAAGCACAGATGGCTCTTTAGGGTTCTGATCCCCTGAGACATTAAAATTGTGGAGCATCGAAGTGGGGACAAGGACGATTGAAAATAAGTTGATATCAGAGAAAACAACTGAAACATGAATCATAGAATCATTACAGTTAGGAAAAGTCCAATTGTAACTTGGTTACAATCTCTTGTAACCAAACAATCCAAACTCTTTTCCTGGAGAAGAGAAATTTTCCTGAGAAGGTAATCGCTGATACGATGTGGGCACAGATTGTCCCAAGCAGGAAAGCACAGCAGAGACACCTTTAAGAAACACTCTTGAGGAAAAGCCCGTCCTAACACTAGCAAGGGTGTCTAGAGAGGCCTTGCTGCTTCTCTTATTCTGTGGATGCAACACCCTGCAAGGTAACACAGATGTTCCAGGTGTGTGAAAAATTAGTATCGGAGATCTTGCTAAAAGAGCTCCAGCAAGGAGCTGCCGCTGCCGCCTGCACGCTCTCCACGGCGGCCTTCCTGGACCAGCCCGAGTCACAGCAGCCACGGGCCAGGAGGCTGGAGGCCGGCCGAGATGGAACTTGCCGACTATCTGCAGCAGCCGCTGCTCCCGGGCGCCCAGGACCGGGGGAGGCTGGACTCGAGGCCCGTGTTTGGCTAAGCCTCTTCACTCAGCAGCCCAGCGGAGGGCACACGTTTCCCACCGCGTGCTGGGAGAGCTTCCAAACAGCGGCCACGCAAGGCCCCCCCACCTGCTGCGGCTTTGCCTGTTCCCCTCTCTGTGTTTTCACATTGCTGCTAAGTGCGTAATCTGTTCCCTTCCTTTCCTCAGAGCCCCCCGCAGCTCAGGCTGCAGAGAGCAGGGCACAGCGCTAGACTTCAGAAGTTAACCCCATGCTGATGCAGCAGCAAATTTCCCTTCTTGCTGCACAAGCGAGGGACGAGTTGATGTTGAAACAGCAGATGACTCGCTGGCCTCTGAACATGAACTGATACAACTTTCTGATAGTAACTAGCAGCTGCAGGCTCACCCAGAGCTCAGTTTTGGGAGAATGCGGTGCGACTGCAGCCTAGAGTTTTGTCAAGCCCACAAACACCGTCCTGGTTAACAGCAGCCTTGCGATCATCAAAGCATCGGTGCTTTGACAGCAACTAGCCCAGGTAACGCTCAGCTTGCTGTTAGCTCTAATGCATTTAGAGTTTATAGAAAATGAAGAACTCACTAATGCAGGCAGGCAGCCAGCAATTCCCTTCAGCAGTTTTGCTGCTCGCCTCGTCCCTGGCCCGCAGCTGCTTTGCTGCCCTTGGCCTTTTCAGGTGTAAATGTCCCCCTGTGAAGTTCCACCTTTGCATCTCACATTTTTCCTTAAGAAAAACCTGCTGAGCAGACTGGGCGGTCTCTGAAGCCCTCTGAGCTTGTACAAGGAACATGCTACCACGCAGCGCAAAAGCACAGCTAGGGTCTGCTAACAGCACAGCTCCAGCAGACATCTCCTCTGCATGCGAGATGAAAGCTCCTCCCCGAGCACCCAAACCTCTGTATCATGTGCAGCAGTATGTTTCAACCAGAAGAAAAATGACATCCACAGCACAAGCCTGATCCAGGATGATTCTCATGATTTGTCACAGTGTGATGACATTGAGGGGGAGCTCTGAGTCCAGCCCAGGCACAAGCGTGTGCTGAGCGCACAGCCTCTCCTCACCCTCTGACTACACAAGTGCCAAAATGAAGCAGAATACCATTAAAAATCATTGAAGTCACTCACTCAGCTATACCAAATGAAGGTACAAATTAGTACAGCGAGCTGTTTACAAACCTGCAAAGGCATTAGGCACCTGCCAAGTAACTTGCTTTCCACTCTTTGAGGGCAAGCAAATATATATATTCGTATTAAGTACTCAGCCAAATAATGCAAAATAGGAAGAAAGGTAGATCACATCCAAAGAAAAAAATCTCTTTTAACATATTGGGCCATGAAATAAATCAATTTCTTTTGTTATTTTTTTAATTTGGAAGATTTATGTTAGGCTGGAAGTGAAGCTTTCCCTGACAAGGAGGAGACAGGTAGAAGTAGAAGCCACCTTCACATCCTTACAGTCTCTGAATCGTTCTATAATCACTAACTACTGAATATCACTTATTTCTTGCTATAAACAAAGTCACTCTCAAATGGATCTGACTCAATGGAAGAGTGAAATGCTGGCCAGCCTGAAGTCATCGGCAAAGCCATCTCCCAGTGACTTTGTCATCACATGTGTGCTGCATAACACACATCCCAGCCCTCACACCCTCCTCAAGGCAGGTCACCCGTCAATCCGTAGCTATGGAACAGCTCAAGCTTCCCGCAGGAGCCCCGCAGCTGCAGTAGCAGAGGTCCCACTCTGCCAAGCTCCCGCATCCCAAGGCGCCGTCCACCCCTCCCATCCCGCCGGGAGCGATGCCCCAGGGCAGCGCAGCTGCTCTGCGTTTCACAGGTGCCTTTAGCGCAGATCCCACCACAACATGGGCTCCATCCCTGTGGCTTTGACCTCTCCCAGCCCAGCACTGCTGTCCTCCCGAGCTGCTGCTTGCAGGGCAGCTGGAGGCAGCAGCTCTGCTGCACCTTAGGAGCAGGGTCTCCGGGACGTGCTTTGTGTCCTGGCTCTGCAAAGACCTTGCAGGGGCACCCAAATCATATCCCTGCTCTGTACTTCAGCTTCTCAGCTGGGAAGGGGAGCACCAAGTGCGTGACCTCCTTTGACAAGGACTATGTACATGGTTAAGCTTCCTAGCAGTGCAAACAGAAAGTACTTAGTGTTGCTCCAACTGAGCCCCCAATTCTTTAAACCTCCACAAGTGCCTATGAGAGCAACACAAACTTCATGTTACCTTCTTTTCCCTAAAAGCTACAGCAACCTGCTCTGATCGCACCGGCGGGGGCTGCAGAAGGGCAGTCCCCAGGTGCGGAGGAAGGACCTGGAGGAAGCTGTGCAGGACCATGGGCTCCTGCAGCCCCCTCCGTGTGGAGCCGAGCGCTCCCGGCCCAGGAGACCCCCGTGGCTGCACAGCACGCGGCTCCCTCCACTCTGCAGCCCATTGACCGTCCAGCAGCGCACGGGGACACCCTCGAGAGCAGCCCCGTGACCCCAGCAAGGACCCAACTCGAGTGCAGCCACAGGCAGGTGGGACGGGGCCACGAGGAGCCCAGTCCATGACCTGGCTCTGCAGCCCGAACCGCAGGTCTGCACCGCAGGTCTGCACCCATATGGTGCCTGGCCACGCTCCCCGTCCTCGCCCTCGGTGGGAGACCCCCCGCAGGCCCCCTGGCCCGCGCCCGCCCTCGGTGCCCTCCGTGGGGGCAGCTCCTGCGCGGCGCCCCCCGCGCCCGTGCCCTTCGTGTGGCCGGAGCCCCGGGGGCCGGCGCGGTACCTTGGCGGGCAGGCTGAGCAGCACGGGCAGCAGCGCGAGCGGGGCGCCCAGCAGCACCAGCACCCGCCGCACGCTCCACACCTTCGTCACGAGCGCCCCCAGCGCCGCCATCCCCCCGGCCCGGCCCGGCGGGGCCGCCGCCGCCGCCGCTTTATGCCGCGGGG